>JABSTQ010006604.1:0-181348 GCA_013358835.2 Ixodes persulcatus
AGGTGATATTATCTTGAGCGATCTGAAATGGAATTAACACGTGGAATACATAAGAAAGACAAATAAAAAAACTGGCATTTGCGTAGAACACTAAATAAATCACCTCCTGTTAACTTTTGGCTGCAAAGTCCTTATAAGACCGACACTAGATTATGAGTCCGGCGTCTGGAACTCATGGCAGGTCTCTCTCTCTCTCTCTCTCTCAAATGAACATGAAATGGTTCAATCACTACGGCACGTACTATCTTTTTGATTTCAGAAGCACGACATCGGTTAGGGCGCTGAAAGAGCAAGGTGACAGCAGCCATTAAGGAATCAAGGAATCTGGCAGCGGCTGAAATTATTTTTTATTACAAATTTATTTTGACCTTTTTCAAATCGTCAGTTCTAAGTATATAAAGTCAAAAGCCATCGTTCAGAGCATTTGCATCACCCAGAAGTGCTTACTACAATCCTTGCCTGCATAACGCATTTAAACACTCTTTCTTTTTTTTTTTGTACAGGTCTAATTTATGAAATAATTCTTGGTCGGCTTGTTTGCTTTGTTTGTGTTTTGCCAGCATGTTCTACTTGCAGCAATGTACCCACCTGCTAAAATCCCAGCCGGGGATTGCAGTATTAATTAATAATAAAAAAAACCTTTCCGGGGAGGCTATTGCTCTTCAGACGTTTTGGATTTTGACAGTGCTTTAGGTGTATTGTTTAATAAGTAAACATTCGTTGTCGTTGCTAGGATGTGAGCTTCGTCATGTTTCTTTTTGATACTCCTATAGGAGAAGCGAGTTCGTAAGAGTTGCGTGCATGCAGTGAAAGTTTTCTTCTGTATCGTCTACTCCTGCTTCTCTCGTAATAGGGCTGGCAGTATTGTTAAATAAAATAAAGTGTGCGAGAGGTCGTTTTTATGAGACAATCTGTCACCCGCCACCAATTTGTATTGACTCACTCAAATTAGAGTAGTCAAAACCAAGCTCCACTGGCGAATGGCCCCCAAGAATGCTGGGCGTAAAAAAGTGAGTTTTGGTACTCATGCTGACACGAAATATCTGCTTTACAAATTTTCAAAACGTATATACTACATGCAACGTGCATATTCTTGGTGCCGAAGCAGGTTCGCACGCTTAATTAATGAAGGGCGACAGAGCGTTCATGATGCGGTGCGATGCAGATGGACCTCTCTGGTCCTGAGTGACCTGGTAGAGGATGTTAATGAGGAAATTCCGGAGAACGGACGCTTTTTAACTTCCTGTCTCGCAACGCGTGTCTCTGACAGTTTTGAAATCATTACTTCACGAAATGGCTATAAAGTACTCTAGTAGCACAGGTATTTTTGCGATGTACTTCCATGAGAAGACTATGTTTTGTGCCACAATATCTCAAATTGACTAATATCAAAGGTTGACTACATTAATGATAGATTAGGTATAGAGCATGTTCTGAGGGATACGTCTTTTCTTGTGTAATAGGGATTTAATTTGTGAACACGCCTTGTACATGTCTTTATAAGGGATATTGTCACGAATGACAAGTGATGAGGCGATAATAACTGAAGAAACTAAACGTTTAATGGGGCGAACTTGTGCCCTAAAATAAAAGGGAAAACGATAACAACAGAAGGGAACAGAGCGTCCCGGGCGTCGAGGTCGGCGTAACAGCAGAGTCGAGCGCTGGGGCGAAACTGACTGCGGCTTGCCACGCGGAGCCTCTTATGTACACGCGGAGGGTTCTGGAAGAATCGGCGTAGAAGGATCGGCGTGTAGAACTTTCTAAACTCGAACAAGCAACACGGTTCTCGAATTTACCAGAACATTACATTAGATGTCAACAAAAAGGCGTCCCCCGCGGCCAGGAATCAAACCCTGGCTTTTCGCGTGGGAGGCAGGCGCTATAACCGTTAGGCCAGCGCGCGCTGCCTAATTGGCAAGCTGCGCGCGCGGCATTACTCCCCCGCCTTTAAAAAGTGCATCGCCCCGATCCAGCACTAAACAAACGAAAAAAAAAAAGAATGGTAAGCTAAAGAGTCACTTGGAACACATAAGGTCCACAGTCCTATCGAGCGTAGTACGGCTTCATGCGCACGACGTGAACGACTTCTGGTCGTGGAGGGCGGCGTGATGAAGTCCGTGTTCCGTCGGGCAATCACTTCATAGTTCAGAATTAGAGCACTGCACGGGCCTATTTTTGAGGCCCGGCCCGGCCCGGCCCGCTGGCACGCAGTCTTACCCGACCCGGGCCCGGCCCGGCGGGACTCCCCTCTAATTAGGCCCGGCCCTGGCCCGTCCCGGCTGCTGGCGCCTGACCTCAGGCCCGGCCCGGGCCCGGCCCGGCTGCTGGCGCCTGCACTCAGACCTGGCGCAGGCCCGGACACGCCTCCTTGTCCAACCAAGGCAGAATGGGCTCGAAAAAGCCCGCGTCGGTGCCCTCGGCCTGTTCATTAAATATCTATTACACGACGAGTTCATGGCTTTTGCAAGCTGCACAAGCGCTCGTGGCTAGGAATCGAAGCAGCTCAGAAGGCTATGAGCTACGTGACTCTGGTCAGTTAGAAGAGCACATTATTATCTTATATAAAACATATTACATAATGTGAAGCCATCAAGTTGGCCAACGTCATTCGCAGAGATGTTTCCGTAACGGGCGCCAATGCTAATTAGTTCGTCTGCGAGCTGAACAAAGCCGTCTCCGTGAACTACCTCAAGTGGCCGCATATCTTTGGCGCATAAGCCAACGCAAGCCGTTGTCAACTTCTCTTTGACAATCGCAGGAATGCTTGAATTTTTCGTAGCGAAAAAAGAAGTAACACTCGCACACTCAAAAGCGGATGACTTACATTTGTGCCGGCGCCAAGGCGAGTTCTCAGTCTTGGTGCCGTCGTAGGTCGAAAATGGTTTGCAGTGGCTGCTTTGAACATGTACCACCGGTGCTGACGTGGTTGCGTAAACAACTTTCACAAATTTCTTCCACACATCACTTTGTTTGGATTCCTTTGTGACAAGCTTCAGCTGCCCCAATAAAAGTCCTTCCTTCAACTTGGCGACGTCCATTTTAAAATTCACGAAAGGGAAACTGAAGACCGCATATAAAATTCAATTGTCCGCTTGCAGCAAAGTCAGCTCGACATAGCTGAAGATTAGTCATGTTGCAGTCATGTCGAAGTAATTCGTGTTAAAAAAACATGAAGTGAAAGAAGGGTCAGTCATGTAAACTTCTTTAGCCAATCAGGCGGCTTCGTTCACGCGTCCACGCAGAGGGGGCTGTCACTCGACGTAGGGTAGGGAATTCAGCTCGTTCTCGTTTCAGAACGCCGAACAATGCGTCCCCCTCGTCCCGGGCCGCGATGGCGTGTACCCGGCGAGAGTTTTCCACTGGTCTAGTTATTTCTGAAGCACCAACATTACAGCCAGAAATACAGCAAAGATGGTTCTTGCTTTTTCTTTATTTTTTTTTGCGTCGAGAAAGAAATACACAACAGCACAAAGACGGTCCACCAGAACCGCTGACAACTTTACGAAAAACAAAATCGCTGGCCGGGTCGCAGACTTCTCTGAAGTCAAACCATCGTCCGAGAGGAGCCCACAGCCCACCCCACAACACGAGGTCCCCATCAACGCTCTCGGCCATTGTGCTCACAGCTCGGGAACAGTACTCGTCCTGAGCCACGTGCACCTACAAATCACTGTCAACCGTCGACGGACCCGTAGGAGACCTGTTTTTGGACACCGCAACGCACGAAAACCCCACATCGAGGGCGCCCAAACAATATGACCCCAGCAAAGGCCTCGCGTTCACCAACCAAACCGTAGAAAAAGAATGCGGGGACAAAGAGAGTAAAAGATAAACATATGTACAAGGGGCGCGTTTCCCCGAACCTCCGGACCGCGGGCGGGTGTGGAGGTTCGGAGAAACGTCGAATTGCGAAAAAAAAAAACGAACGACCCTCTTTTAGGGTGTCCGTCGGTTCAGTTGCTGTTCTGTATGTATATTGCCCTTCTGTTTTAGCGATTGAGTGAACTTCTATGCTTTCTATGCGGACGGCCGAGATCCGTGCCGGATCTGAGGCAGATGGCCCGAATTCGTCCCGGGTGTGGCCCGGGCCTGGCCCGGGCCGGACGGCCCGGATGCGTCCCGGGTGTGGCCCGGGCCCGGCCCGGGCCCGGCTGAAGCATACGCTGCCCGGCCAGGGCCCGGCCCGCGGGCCGGGCCGGGCCCGGGCTTTCGGGTAGGCCCGGGCCCGTGCAGTGCTCAAGTTCAGATCCCCGAGTCGACGAAGCACTCTGTAGGGTCCGAAGTAGCGCTTCAAGAGTTTTTCGCTGAGACCACGGCGGCGGATCGGTGTCCACACCCGCACCCTGTCTCCGGGCTGGAAGTGGACGTCCCGACGACGAAGGTTGTAGCGGCCAGTGTCGACTCGTTGTTGGGCTTGAATACGGTGTCTGGCAAGCTGGCGGACTTCTTCTGCCCGTTGGGCAACCACCTGGGCATCGTCGCTTCTGTCGACAGCCGGTTCGTGGGGTAACATCGCGTCCAGCATTGTCGTTACCTTGCGACCATGCACCAGTTGAAAGGGTGTTACCCCGGTGGTCTCTTGCACGGCCGTGTTGTAGGCAAATGTGACGTATGGCAACACCTCGTCCCATATCTTGTGCTTCACGTCGACGTACATAGAGATCATGTCCGCGAAGGTCTTGTTGAGTCTCTCCGTCAACCCGTTGGTCTGCGGGTGGTACGCAGTGGTGCGACGATGGCTGGTGTGGCTGAGACGACGGATTTCTTGCGTCAGCTGGGCCATGAATGATGATCCTCGGTCTGAGATCAGAACCTCGGGAGCGCCGTGCTGGAGGACGATCGACTCGATGAAAAACTTGGCGACTTCCACAGCAGTCCCAGAAGGAAGGGCTTTCGTTTCGGCGTACCGCGTGAGATAATCTGTGGCGACGATTATCCATCTGTTCCCTTGCGTCGATGGTGGAAAAAGGACCAAGTAGATCCACTACGATCTGCTGGAACGGTGCGGTCGGGGGAACAATCGGCTGCAGGAGACCTGCCGGCTTCGTGGGCGGTTTCTTGCGTCGCTCGCACTCGTGGCACGATCGCGTGTAGAGGTGTATGGTCTTCGGCAGCTTGGGCCAATAATACCTTTCACGAATCCGGGCCAGCGTACGGCTGTAGCCAAGGTGTCCGGATGTCGGGTCGTCGTGGCAGGATTGAAAGATCTCCGCTCTAAGGTCGGTAGGGATTACCAGCAGCCATGGCGAGCTGTTGTCTCCAAAGTTCTCCCTGTAAAGTACACCTTGTCGAAGGACGAAGGTCGGCAGGGCTCTCAAGAAAACACGGGGTATAGTACCCCCCGTCCTTCGAGGTGCTCGATTAGCGCGCGTAACTCGGGGTCGTTTCTTTGACGTCGTGTCATGTCGTCGGTGTTCACCACGCCTAGGAAGCACTCGTCGTCATCGTCGTCGCTGCTACCGGAAGGTGTTTCGACGGGGACTCTGGACAGGCAGTCGGCGTCGCTGTGCTTGTGGCCCGACTTGTAGACCACAGTCATGTCGAACTCTTGTAGTCGGAGACTCCACCGAGCAAGGCGTCCTGACGGGTCCTTGAGGTTCGCAAGCCAGCAGAGCGAGTGGTGGTCCGTGACTACACGGAACGGGCTCCCGTACAAGTACGGACGAAACTTCGTGATTGCCCAGACGACCGCAAGGCATTCTTTCTCAGTAGTGGAGTAATTTTTCTCCGCCTTGGACAGTGTCCGACTTGCGTATGCGATAACTCGCTCGGTGCCTTCTTGCACTTGAACCAGTACCGCGCCAAGTCCAGCATTACTTCCGTCCGTGTGAATCACGGTTTCCGCATGCCCGTGCAGCGTTCCCCTCCAAGAGCCCGCAGTGCAAGTCCGATTCGAAGCCCGGTGAGAAGACAAATCTCCGCGAAACACGAAACTCGGACCAGCCACCGCATCAAGGGAGAGGATCCTGAGTACGGCCAAGCTTCTGGACATCTGCAAGCAAGAGGACGTTAGTTACGCCGAGGATGGTCTCGAAGCGCTCGTCTTCACGGCACAGGGGGACATGCGCCAAGCCATCAACAATCTCCAGTCGACCTTCGTCGGTTTCAGCCACGTGAACAGCGAGAGCGTATTCAAGGTATGCGACGAACCGCACCCCTTGCTCATCAAGGACATGCTGCAGCACTGCGTAGAGGGTGAACTGGACTTTTTGGTGGAGGTGCGGGGTACCGCATGCCCGTGCAGCGTTCCCCTCCAAGAGCCCGCAGTGCAAGTCCGATTCGAAGCCCGGTGAGAAGACAAATCTCCGCGAAACACGAAACTCGGACCAGCCACCGCATCAAGGGAGAGGATCCTTAGTACGGCCAGCTGTTGGACAAGCACAAGCCAACGAAGACGACGATGGCAAACCACGCACAGACCCCGGCCGCTCCTGCCGTCGTATACCTGCCCGTCCCACCCAGAACTCCGACGCCTTTCCACGGAGACGACCACGAGGATATTGAAGACTGGCTGCAACACTATGAACGTGTAGCCCGCCTCAACGGATGGACGACTGACCAATGCCTTCACAATCTCTACTTCGCGCTCGAAGGAACTGCGAGGCATTGGTTTGAAAACCACGAAGCGTCCTTCACTACGTGGGAGTCCTGCGCCGCCGAGTTGAAACGAACATTCCTCAACTACCATCGTCGGCAGCGAGCGGAGGACCTTCTCCAAACAAGGGTCCAGGGCCCCAACGAAAGCGTGACCAGCTTCGTTGAGGATGTCATGCGCCTATGTGCCCAAGCCCGGCTCTGCCCGAGCCCATCCGGAGGCAGCCGAGGAGAAGAAGCTTCGCGGCCTCATGCGTGGCGTGAAGGCTGAAATTTTCGGGGGCCTTGTACGCAATCCTCCGACAACCGTCAACGGTTTTGTGGCTGAAGCCACTAACATCGAGCGTGCACTGGCGTCCTGAGCAAGCCACTACCACCGACTCGCCGGCGCGCCTACTGCTCCAACCGTAGCAGCTACCCGTCTGGACTTGAGCACCACCGGTGTCGACGGCCTTCGGGAAATCGTCCGCGACATTGTCCGAGAAGAACTCAGGAAGCTAATGCCTAGTGACAACCAGCCGGCTGCGCTGTCGATCGCCGAAGTTGTCCGCGAGGAGGTTCAGAGGGCATTCCAACCGGAGGCCCCTACCAGCGTAGCAGCACCAGAGGAGCCGACTCTGACTTACGCCGCAGTAGCTCGGAAACCGGCCCCAGCGTCCCGGCAGTATTGGACGCCGCCTCGACGCGACCCACCCGCGCCGCAGACTTTCCAACATCGGGATGGGCAGCCCCAGCTCGTCCGCACCGAACAACCAGCCTCTAGGAAGACGGATGTGTGGCGCACGGCCGATCGACGACCGATATGTTATCACTGTGGTAAGGCCGATCACGTCTACCGGAGGTGCCCATACCGACAAATGGGCCTCCGAGGTTTTGCGCCGAACGACCCTCGCCCAAGACACGGCGAACGCCCTCGTGACATCGAGGAATACCTCCGTCGCCCTCCGTCACCAGCGCCGACAGCACCACGAGGTTCAAGGTCTCCATCCCCCCGACTTTCCGCACCTCCACCAAAATGTCACGAATGACAAGTGATGAGGCGATAATAACTGAAGAAACTAAACGTTTAATGGGGCGAACTTGTGCCCTAAAATAAAAGGAAAAACGATAACAACAGAAGGGAACAGAGCGTCGCGGGCGTCGAGGTCAGCGTAACAGCAGAGTCGAGCGCTGGGCGAAACTGACTGCGGCGCGCCACGCGGAGCCTCTTATGTACACGCGGAGGGTTCTGGAAGAATCGGCGTAGAAGGTTCGGCGTGTAGAACTTTCTAAACTCGAACAAGCAACACGGTTCTCAAATTTACCAGAACATTACATTAGATGTCAACAAAAAGGCGTCCCCGCGGCCAAGAATCGAACCCTGGCTTTTCGCGTGGGAGGCAGGCGCTATAACCGTTAGGCCACGCGCGCGGCAATATCAACGTAAAGTGAAGGAATTACAGATAATAATATATTCCTAAGTTTCGGCAGCAATGTGTTCTTTATAAGAAAAATAATTATGTATTTTATTTAAGGGTTAATGGACAAAAAATTAAAGCCGTTTACAACTCCCTGTAACGCCGGGTTAGAGCGCAGCTCTTGAGGAGGAGGGGAAGGCACGGGGAGGGGGTCACGTGACAAGGGGGCTCACGTGACCTCGGGGGGTGGAGGGGGGGGGTCACGGGGCCTGCGGGTCACGTGACCTCGAGGGGGGGGGGGGGGGGGTGAAAATTTTCTGCTAAATTTAGCGGGGAAAATTTTCCGCTAGATTTAGCGGGGAAACTTTTTCGCTAGATTTAGCGGGGAAAATTTTTCGCTAGATTTAGCGGGAAAAATTTTCCGCTAATTTTAGCGGGGAAAATTTTCCGCTAGATTTAGCGGGGAAAAGTTTCCGCTAGAATTAGCGGGGACATTTTCCGCTAGATTTAGCGGGGAAAATATTCCGCTAAATTTAGCGGGGAAATTTTTCCGCTAAATTTAGCGGGGAAAATGTTCCGCTAGATTTAGCGGGGAAAATTTTCCGCTAGATTTAGCGGGGAAAATTTTCCGCTAGATTTAGCGGGGAAATTTTCCGCTAGATTTAGCGGGGGAAATTTTCCGCTAAATTTAGCGGGGAAAATTTTCCGCTAAATTTAGTGGGGAAATTTACCCATCATGCACCGCGCGGTTACGCCGACGCCGACGGCGACGCCAACGCCGACGGCGACGCCGACGCCGCTCAAGCCGGAAACGGGCGCCTAAGAGCTGCGCTCTAAAAGGCACAAGAGAAGTCTAGGTACTAAACGACGCTTCCAAATGTAAACTACATAAAAAGAACAGCGAGAGTGCGACGAGCTGGTGATAATTAATCATAATGCAAGACCTGAGGCTGTTGTATAAAGAAAAATAACAATTAGCTGCGTTTGAGATGTTCTACTGTCTTTTTGTTTCGACTTGAGAGTCTTTTTCAATTTTTCTGCACCACCGTATCAGGTGTTACGTTGCGATTAATGACGGGCAAGCTACATACTTTACAAACTGAGGACATTATTAAAGTGATTACATAAATTTTATTTTACAACACAAGGACATCCAAGTATTGTCACGTTTTACCACATACACATATATCAACAAATGATCAGGGTGCAACAGAAGTTTTAGATCATACCAATTATAGAGGATGATTTCGTTCAAATAAGAAAAAGTTCATATTTGTATCATATCGGGGAACGACTCGAAAAAACTACATTTTCTATCAGAAATATTATCTAGAGCGTTAATTTGGTAGTCAAGTTTTGTTATCTCATTTTTGTTAGAAATACGCAAAAAATACAAATTAATAGAGTAAGCTTTAGTGCCTCGATATTGTCGAACTTTTGAATTGCGTTTATCTTTTGGCGCAAGGATTGCGCTAACTAAAAAATGTACATTTTATGTGTTATAGCGTAGTGCCAGGTGTGGTGTGACTCGCAGGGAAAGTCACTAACGCTTTCATAGTACCCAGCATACACACGTAGCCCCAAATATGGAAACTGAAATGTAAATATATATATATTTAATTGTCGTCTTAAGCGCACACTGGGATGGAACATTTGCAGTTCAGAAGGAAATGTCTATGTTTAAAGTTTTTGCACCATCTTTATATGGGAACGCAGGTCTAGATAAGTCAAAATATTGTATAACGCCTTCCTACATTTCCAGCGGGATAGATCATTCTAAAAATAATTTGAAAATTCTGAGCGAGGACTGATGTCCTTATGTATTCGTGTTTTCCCCAGACGATCCACGAATGGAATATGCTCCCGGGTGACTTAGTAGAACGTTCTTCTGTTTGCTCCTTTTTTGACACTATAATGTTGATGTAAGGTGCCCATTATCCTTTGCTGTATCATTTTTTTTTGTTGTTAGCACTGTATTGTGGCTATTGTTTTTTGTTTCGTATGGCATCTTCTGTATATTTTGCTGTTCTGCGCTATTTCTCATGTACTATCCCCCCCTACTCTAATGCCCACTGGGCGAAGTGGGTCATAAATGAATAAATAAATAAAAAAATAAAATATTTACTCTTAGAATACCGTGGGAGAGCTATGACTGGGAAAACGAGTGATACATGCATGCAGTTGCAGTCAGATCGATATAAATCGTTATTTTTTGCATGCATCCAAGATATCTTGACGGCTAGGTATTCATAGGGTTAATGTGCCAATTGCATGCGAGTTCTTAGTCAAGCCAGGCAGTAATATGACTGTTTCTTTACATATTTTCAGGAGGTACGCTTAAATTTAATGGTTATTGTGTCCACTTGTTTGTTTACTGGCTCAAATAATACGCATGTAGTTTAAGGTGCATTGAGTTACATTTTATTTCAAGATAACCACTCAAACTGATTCAACGTAACTGTTCATAATTTATTCAAAAAGTCATATGACCGTTTCACTGAAAACGAATTCGTATCGTCTTCGTATTTATGCATGCAGAAGACGATACAAAAATTTATTTTTAATTTCAGTATAGACTAATATTACAGTGAACGTTCCAAGCTAAGTTTGTCATCTAAAACGTTAAGTATATTATTGGTCTCTTTAAAGAACATGAAAGAACGCATAACGCAGCTTTGCGCACTGAAATGTTCAGACATTTAAAGAAGTCTTCGACATGATTTCACACTAATTGCAGAGCCAGTCAAGCATATAATTGAGTTAAAGCTCTGGTATGACATGAACACTTTTTCCGGCCCGGACCTGATTGATCTAATTTCTTTATCATCTCTATGAGCAAGGCCGCACAATTGGCAAAATAAAATAAATTATTACGGTCGTTTGTTGTAAACAAATTACATTCTGGGGCAACAATACAATAATTCAGAATACCCCCCCCCCCTTTTTAGTTCCCAAGAAGATGCGACTAAAGGCGCTGGGAATGGTCTACACAATATAAATAAAAACATCTTTAAACATTACAACGACGCGCATGCAACCAAAGGTATCTACACAGAAACGTACAGGCCCACAACACATACCGGCACAGAAACCTAGAGACCAAGACGTACACACGTACACAGACGATCACAAAAGTACGAACACAAATGCACGCCTCCGACATATACAGAAGTAACCTACATTCAGACGCGCATGTCGAAAGAAAACATAATGAAAAAGAAACACAGTGAGTAGTATACGAGACTGCTGTCTATACGAACTCAAAAGGAATCACTTTCATAGCAAAAACTGTGAATCCTTCCCACGTTCATTAAACCGTTCCGCACTGCAGACTACAGCGCCGTGGAGACGAAAACCCTTAAAAAAATACTTCGCTCACTGAAGCTGACGCCTGCATAATCTAGACGATTTAATAATTAAAAGTAATAATTAAAAAAATAACTAACCGGGGCAAACTTCTTTAAGAAACTAAACACTGCACTCATTAGTTGTGAATTGGGAGGAAAAAGAAATTGGAATATATGCGAAAGGGATTAAGCCGGCAGAACTAGCGAGAGCAAGCCGTTTTGGTTGTCTGTTTTTGCATACCCCACTAAAAAGCTTTTTTTTTTTTTTTAAGGCGCTTAAAAATGTTATTTTCTGAGAAGTTTAATTCTTTGATGCGTCAGTTTTAGTAGAGGTTGAATCTACCGGAGCTGCCGTATTCTTTTTCTGCAAGAAAGTAGCAGTTAAAACAAGTTTAGAAGATCATTCAATCTGTTATAGGGAATAGATTTCAGTTACGCATTTAACGTGCAATCGGCAGAGTCGACCAGCATTCCGCATTATAAACCGAAAGGTAGTTTACACCAACAAGGCTTAGTGAGGCACCAAGTTTTCGGTTGTTAATGGTTACAAAGTTTATTGAATAACATCACAAGACTATAATAACAAGTATTATAGCCAGTCAGCTTGAAGGAAACAGTAAGGTCGAAATATCGCTAGTCCTTTTTCCTTGAAACGGCGTTTCCCCAACCTCCCTGTACTAACCACGTATCCAATAAAAAAGAAACTCAGTTAATTTAGTTTTCCGATTGCTTCTTTTTTGCATTTCGCTGAGATTCCATTATATATGGGGTGGGATTGTGAACGTATAGACCAACTCAACTTACTGACGTCATACGACCGCGGTGGCGCTGCAGTCGGTACTGCGCATGCGCTAACGCTTCATTCCTCCCAAATTTGGCTTCTGCGCATGCGCAGTGCCCACACCTGTTGTGGGCAAAGCGGGCTTGTTTGTAAACAGTGTGTTGGTTTATAATTAACTAAATCTTGTTCCCATTCTGTAACGGACAGCGTTGGAAGGCAAGTGAAGAAATTATAGGACGGCGGGTATCCACTTACGCTCATCAAAGGGGTGGCAGAAAAACTATTGCGAGAACTTCGAGTAGGAAGAAAGAGTGGTAGTAAGCCAAGAACTAAGGTTAGACCAGCCGTTATACCTTATATCAATAAAAGTATCCATAGATTAGAGAAAGTGGGGGAAAAATGAAAGCCGTTTACAACTCCCTGTAACGCCGAATCAGAGCGCAGCTCGTGAGGAGGGGGAGGGGAAGGTACGGAGAGGAGGCTATGCCCCTCCTCCTCTCCGGCTCGCCTCCCATTTAGGAGACAAGTTTCTGCTAAATTTAGCGGGGAAATGTAGCCATAATGCACCGCGCGGTTATGCCGACGCCGACGGCGACCCGCCGACGCCGACGCCGCTCAAGCCGGAAACGGGCGCCTAAGAGCTGCGCTCTAAAACATGGGGTTCCGGTACAACTCTCAGCGTTTCAGAAATTGGGTAAACTGTGTGGGTAAACTGGGAGGGGGGGAGGGGGGGAGGGGGAGAGGTGTCTGTAAGATAAGGCATGTGACTAGATTTGTAGAGTGCATGGAAGGGATGGTATATAGAACACCCTTAACTTGTTGGAGGGTTTACATATAACAGTCCGGGCGTTGCGTAAATGATCGACTAAGAGAGCACGTACTGCGCTGGCAATGAAATCGTCGTCTGCGGGTAATCTGACGGTGCACCGCAGCACATGCCATTGTGTCCCAAAGTCTCAGGAAACAATTATCTTGAGCCAGAACCAAAACAATGTGACAGTGGAAATTTCAAAAGCGTATTTTATAAAGAAGTGCGGTTACAATACATCCGCTAGCGCCCCATCGATTGCGCTTTATGATTCAGGAGTGCCGTATTTACAGTCATTTAATAGGCCAAGCTAGTAAGATTAAAAGTAGACTAGTAGAACGATGTGCGGACATGACATACGTGTTTTGTTGATAAGGCATATATGTTTTTCCTTGTTAGATCAATTCAGATTTAACCTCAGCTGCAAGTGCACTCCTGGTGTGCGTGTGTGCGTGCGTGTGTGTGTGTGTTCTTTTACTGGTTTTCGTCTTTTTAGCGCTTTTAATCGACAAAATGTATCACCCACTAGCCCAAGTGAATACCCTTGTACAAAACATATACCTATTGACGCGGTTCACTTATATTTTAGTCTTGACCCAAATTGTGACTTTCATAATATACTACACACCATTGCTGAAACAAAAAAAATGCGTTAATTCGAAAATTAAAAGCAAAAAGCGACGTAAATGTAAGTTGTTCAGACGGCATATTCTACGATGGTGGATCGTTATAAAATAGCGGTATTTACAAAGAGAAGCGGGAAAACGCCATAATTATTGCTCTCCACATGGTATTGCTTTATTTTTTGTGCCACTGTTGTACCAGGCACGTCCAGAAGACATGGTTTTATTGAGCATTGCTAAACTTGCGTGTATCGACAAACCGCCCTAAGTGCTACATATTCAAGCTCGCAAAGTAGAGCGAAGATTAATGTATTATTATCTACATGTATCTACAAGACATGACAGAGTCATCGTGGGTACAAAATCGAATGTTTCCCCTTTTTTCAGTTTGCTAAAAGGACTTCACATACGCCAGAAAACAATCTTTTCTATCTGTACCGAGCTCTACATTTATTTGCATTACTTCTGGGTCGTTTCATTTTAAATCGAACGCACTGGTCGGGGTGGGTATTTGAACTTTTCATAATTAAATATATATAATAGACCCATGTCAAGGAAGAACAAACCGATATAAACGAAAAGTATGGAAAAATATGTTTCGTTTTACACACACAAAAAAAACAAAAAAAAAAAAGATTAGGTAGAGCAAGCTGAAAATCAAATTTTGTGCGCTTGATTTTTCTACGAAGTTCAGTGATTTCTTATGAATACTGGAAACTATAAAATATTTATAGAAGTTTGTCGAGTAAAACCTATTGTATGCCGAGTAGTTTTTGTTATACACTTGACGAATAAGGCAAATTCCATTACCGAGATAAAAATGGCCAAACATTGTACCTTTGACGTCCGGGTGACATACTTTGAGCCTTATATCTACATATTATTTTTAATTAGCGCTTGCTAAATACCATCCACGCGTAGTCCTATTCGTGGGCTATATATATGCTTACAGTACTTTGGTTTGATTTATATTGACAAATTAGTTTATATTAATTTTCAAACTACAAAGGAACATGAATTCGGTATATTTTGAAGATGCTTTATTAAAAAAAGAAATTTTATTTTCCTTATAATTGTTTTTAATAATTCACAGTCATATGGCTTTTCTTGTGGCGTGATCCGAATGCCCTTTTTGTTGTATTTCCGCTAGAAGACGTCGAAATCAGACCCATGCGCCGGAATCGGAAAAAAGCTGGGCTCCTCAAGTTGGCTTATTAAAATGTTTATATCTTATATACTCGGGGTCAATTTTTCGTGGCAATACAGTCAAAAGTAATAGCGCGTGCGGTCGCGCACTTTGAGCGCCTATCGAAGCTGCGCAAGAGAGCGTTTTGCACTTCCGCTAGGGTTGGAAGCCCTTAGAACTAGATTGAATGCACAGCTGCAAGATAAATATTTATTATTTCCTTTCACGAAGGTCAGAAATACTTAGTTTTCTCTGTCCATGTGGCAGAGGGAAAGCAGCATGTTCTTGTGACCAGTATGGTGACAACGACCCTTGAAAGGCGCATCCTCTTATCCCTAGTGACAAGGCCGAGCCCGCTATCACTTAGGGTGGTTCCTGTAATCATTATCTTACCCTTTCTGTTTGCCACAATGTGCTGCCTCTACGTCGGCTTGCGTTGTCGCAATAGACGCGCTGCTTATAAACATCGCATGTGATCGGCAGTTGAAAAGCCGTACCTTCTCTGCTTGTTTTCTAGTCCTGTTCCTAGTCCAAGGAGGAATTTACCAACTCGATCATCACAACTGTTAAAGACCATACCATCAAAATAATCAGAAGGACCAGAGTTGTCGAGGTGTCACAGTGACGCAGCTAGCATTGACGTTCCCTGCTCCAGACTTCTACAGTCGCAGTTGATCCTGTTCGCTTTGGTCAATGGCCAACTTTCACACTTCTAGTCGAGTGTCCTGCAGTGACCACGACTATCGCCATACAAAGCAATAATTATTGGAATTAACGTTTTCGCTCTGTGAGGGACCTGAACATAGATCTGCTGAGGTCAGCCCTGCCCTCCAGCATTCCAGCAGAGGGATATCAACATGTTGTGCCAGAATTGCTTTGCACGTCTGGGGGAGAAACTTTCTGTGTCCCGTGCTTGTGAATCAAGCTCAAGTTCATGCCCAAGCGCTGTCTCCAAGCATGAGTTAGTGAGAGACATGAATAAAGAGATTTCTGGCGGCATACAACTCCACTGAAAGTGCCGTCGGTAATCAATTCGAAATACCAAAATCCTACGTGAAAAGAAATCAAGGCAAAATAAAGATGTCTTTCAGTAGAAATGTCTAAACAAATTGGCTACTGCCGATATCATAGAACGAAGCTGCTCAAGACTCAAAACCTATCGTTCTTGCTTTACTTGTGGCGACTGGCGGCTGAACATCCACCTAGCTTTTGTCAAGGCGCTGACAAACTGGAAGAGGTGCCAGCATTTGACACTTATTATCATTACTTTTACTAGAGCAAGGAAATTAATTCAAGAAATCTCGACATACCTGCTGCGCAAATCAAGACAACTGCAGACAGCAATGATCTTGATAGTTCCATCCGAAGTCCGAACAAAAAAGATGCTATGAACGTCATTAAGGGTGGCAAGAAAGGAGTAGTAATCAGAAAAATTCATGACAAGGTCTATTCGGAACACGTACCTAATATCCATGAAAGCCAACCCAGGGACTAAATTAGGGATAACGAAATTTTACTCGCTTTGTCCGAAGTGGGTGAAGGTGAATACGAAACAAACAGTATGCGCCTGCGTGTGCTCCTGAAATTTTCAACTTTGTTTTTCCGCTCTGAACTCTTTTCTCGAAGAAGCAGACACAAAGCAGGAGCTGAATTGTCTATGTGCATTTGTTCGGATCCAACTCGTGCTAGTTTGGGATGCGACTGCAAGGAATGCCCGAACACCCATAGTCTTACGTCAGAACTTTTATGAACTGTTGAAGAGGAGCAAGTAACATTCTGCTGTGGGAGAAAAAAATCTAATCAAGAAGACAACTCAGCCACATGTCTTTCTTGAAGAAATTCAAAATTTAACCATTCGGTTCATTACACATTCGAAAACTTCAAAGAGATGAAAGTCGACAGGCGAAAAGCGAAGTAACCAAGAAGCGCGTTATGATTCATTTTGATTTTGCCGAGAATTGGACCGTTCCACTACCGAATGAAGTTAAGAGTGACATTTACACAAACACCAGCTTTCAATTTTGACGTGCGTCGCATCAACAGCTAAAGGTCCCCGGAGTTCCGGCGTCGTGTCTGAAGACAATCAGAGCCGCTGGCAATTCGAAGGATTGAAGAATGGCTGGAAGACAACGTTCCGGCTTATTCAAGTGTCACCTATGTTTCCGATGGAGTTGCGTCTCACTTTAAAAACCGTTACTAGCTCTTCGAGTTCAAGCACAGCGGCTCTGATAAATCGAAACGTTTGTTCTCGGCATCCGGCCAAGGCAAGAAGTCATGCGACAGAGTTGGTGGCTCACTCAAGCACCTCGCCACAGAGCACAGCTTTCTTTATCAAGACAAGGTCCTCACTAAGGACGTCGCAGGACTTCGTCGAAGAAACCTAGAAACAAACAGGAAACGTCGTCCTTTTGAAGGTACTAAAAGAAGACGTTGAGACATTCAGGCAGCGCAAGAAAGAACAGTGGGAATCCCTAGGTGCTCACAGAGGGATACGCTCTTCACATGTCTGGTCCAAAATTCAAGTTCCTAATGAAGAAGCCGAGGTGACATTTGCTCGAAGTGTTCCGTCTCGTCCCTGAGCCCGGCGTTACCGCGTACAACAAGGAAAGGAATTGAGGGAATAAGTGACTGCTATCGTTGTCTGGTAAATAATTCATTCTTCGTATGAACCAATATGCACGCCTTATTGCGCTTCATGTGGACGGTGAAAACTGCGTTCTGAATTGTGTTTAACCAGTATATTTAATTATATTTATTAACTTAGTTCAAATAAGCAGCGCGTGTTCCGTAATAGAGTGTGCTCGTTTTATGTAAATATTTATTGTTATAAGCATTAATGTCATATCTCATTCAGAATTTTCAGCTCTTATTGAACTATTCTTGGTCATAAAGATCTTAAACAACCATTCTTGTCTACGATCCTAGATTTAATTTTGGGACCCAAAGCGTACAAAAGCAAAACAAGCTTCTCATATCTCTCTATGCCCGGTTATGCGTTAAAGTGGCTTTTACTCTCTCTCCTTATAAGTAGGGTTCTGCTTTTTTGGATAAATCCGATAAACCCCGAAAAACACTCGCCGATAAAAAATTTGCCAATTCGGATTTATCTGAAAAACTTCCAATTTCAAGACTGCCAGCTCAATGAACTCCATCGTTTTTATTTTATTTATTTTTCATATTTTCCGAACAATTTTGGCGCTTCTCTTCTTTGTTGTGACATTTGCGTGTAAACTAAAAAAAAAAAAAAAAATTTGGCTTTTGTCGACGAAACGCGTCATCAAATCTTCACGGCAATAGTCGAGTATAGTCTCACGTTTAAGAAACTGCTGGACCAAATTTGCAAACTACTGTTTTCTGACTTTTATTGGCTGCAGATAATAGCCGAAAATACCGAATTTTCGTGTACCATAAAATAAAGCTTCGGAAAACTCCGGATATGTTTTAGAAAATAAACTCCTATAAACACCTTATTAATTTGATAAAAAAGAAATCCCGAAAACGCAGAATCATGCTTATAAACCTCGGCTTTATGTTTTGATGCTAGTATATGGAAATATTTTCAGTTCAAATGAGTTTTATTACAATAATATACATCATTGATAAATTCAAATAAAAATATTCCACCAAAACGACTTTTCTGATTAAAGCGGCCCCAACCTGCACCCTTTCAACGCAAAAACTACATACTATAAACCTTGTAACGAAGCCAACTTGCGGAAACTATCGTTTTGCCGATTCGGGCGTGTTGATGTGTGTTTGACGGCTTCGAGGGAAAATACAACCAAAACAAAAAAAAAGGGAAGGGGGAGTTCGGATCACACCTCTATAAGAGCAATATGACTGGAAATTATAAGAAAAATTACGAATAACACAAAAAATTCGATTTTTTTAAAATAAAACAGCCTGAAATTTTGACAAAATATAGATTTTTATAAAGTGTGAAAATTAATATAAAATAATTCGTGAATATAAATCAAACAAAATTATTATTATAAGAATATAGGCCATGGATAGTACTACAAGAGGACAGTAATTGGTAAGCGCTAATTAAAAGAGTATGAAGATACAAGGCTCCAAATACGTCGTTCGAACGTCAAAGGTGCAATGTTTGTCAATTTTTATCCTGGTAATGGGATTTGGCATATTTGTCAAGTCTATAACAAAAAGGTACAATATATTTACACAAACAATATAAATATTTTAATTTGTTCAGTATGCGTAACAAGTACCTAACTTCCTACAAAAATAAAACACACAAAATATGTTTTAGACGCGGTTTTGTTTCTTCTAGGCTTGTGGGCTATTATAAATATTTAATTGAAAAACTCCAAATACCCACCCCGTCCACTGTGTTCGCTTTGAAATAAAACGACCCTTCTATTGCGTGTTTCTATAATGGCCCGCTAATGTCAATAGCCAAACACAACTAATACTGTAGGATGACCAAAATAAGCCACCCGGTGTTTAACTTCCTCGGCGCTCCAATAGGCAAAACAAAATATAGTAGATCGTTGTGTAACTTTTTGATCCACTGGAACACGGAAATAATCGGGGCTGACGAAAATTACAAGCCAGAATAATTCCCACATAATCCCCGCTAATCCGCCAACGCGAATAGCGCTACCAGCCGGCAAAAAACAAGATGGCGTACGTAGGCATAATGTTCGAAGTTACGAACAGCCTGTCGTCTAGCCTGCACACTGTGTCCGTACATCATTATTAATCGCAAGAAAGATAGGGCAAAAAAAACGAAAAAAAAAAAAAAACGAAAGGTACGACGCGAGTTACGCATCGCCGATTACAGCATGGATCATCGAGGCGAAGTGAGGACAGCGCAGGCGTCCTGGAGAGGGGTTCAGGACTCGCTAGTCATATTCGGGCTGAAGTGTACTTGAGGAAGCCCATCGATTGTTTTTCCTGTTTTTGCTTTGAGCGATGGAAGCGTCGTTGGAGGATTATTAACGCGCTCGTTTTCCGCTAACGAAGCCACGCTGGGCGACGTCGACGCGGTCCCGGTAGGCCAGATATTACAGGCATCGCGTCCTCAGAAGCACTAACGTTTTGTGTCTTCATCAGAAGCACTGAGCTGTTTGGAAACGCTTCTTAATGAGACAAAAACGTACTATTCTTAAAGTACGCAACACAAAACAAAACTTCGCTGTTCTATTGAAAACGAGAGGCCGGTCTGCCCTTCAGGAATGGAGTTCGACGGTGCAGAGAAGCAATTCGGCTGGCGCAGTGCGACTGTTCAGATTCCTCATCGTACATCACGCGCCAGTGATTGCAGCAATGCACGTCCTGCTGAAGAAAAAAGATGATTTGTCCAATAAACATAGCAGACACTTTTATGTATCAGTTAAGTTCTACGTAAATTCTTATACTACCCTATATATGTTTCCCTTTGCATTGAACATTTTCATATAATTGTTTTGCAATTGATGGAACAACTTTGGATTACGTTGTATCACTATGAAAACAAGCGCTCATTTTTTAGTACTTCAGTGAACGACGCGCTTGATCTTTCTTTTTTTGTTTCACTGTGTCTATCTTAACGTGAAACGTTAACCACGGCACGCTGCCGTTAGCCTACGCATATATATTTATTCAATACCCTTACACTATGAAGATAATATTTTCCTTTGTAGAATAACGCGGGCCCGACAAGTCTCCAAAGCTTCCGTATTTATACTAATTAGCAAAATAAAAGGCAGCTGAGACCACATTGCCATTATATTATAATACTGATCGCCTTTCCTATTGTCTGAACCGACCAAAGAAAACCAAAGTTTAATGTTCGGAGTGCATCTCGGCTGTCGAAGACTTTGAAAAATGAAGAATCATGAATTAGATAAAATCATCATGGTCGTTGCGCTGTGGTACTCGCACACAGACACATCGGCTAAATTTCGCAGAGACGCCAAAGAGATGTGCAAAGATTCATCCGCCCTGGATATTACTTGATAATTGCGAAGAAAACAAAAGCGCCGCAGTTGTTCGCACGGCCCGTTATATAGTAGATAGGCTGCACGGAGTAGTATTAAGTCGAGCATGATCTGTGGAGGCTTCCTGGACAAGGATAATTTCGGGTGTGCCGCTTCGCTATGCTCACAGCATCAGAAAACATCGCCCAGACCCACTGTTGAACTCGATCAAGTCTAACACCCCAAATGAATGGGCTTCTTACTCTTGATCAAATTTGCTAAAAAGATGTGGGCGCTGGCTCCGTTAAATTTTTATTTAAGACGTGAATAAAGACACGTCTTATGAAGCAAATGCAAAAAGACTCCTGAAACAACATCTTCCTCTATCCTTCCAACTCGGGTTATTTTTGTTTGGTTCTACAAAAGATCTAGCAAAACAAAAACAAAAAACTATCTGGAAAAAGCATCGCAGCAAACAGCGCCTCACTCCGCTGACAATGAAAAATATTCAGAAGGTGTTTTTTTTTTCAGTTTTTGTTTTATTAGCTTAGACTACCAATTGTAGTTTTGATTGAGAGACGGATACGCTTGACTAAAATAAAACGCGGAAAGGTGTCGTGTCTCATAATGGTATGATAGATCACATCTCCTAATTTAAAGAGTATGGTCTTCAAAACAAGCGCCCTTGGAAATTTATCAGCTGTTGGCCGTTTACGAACACAAAGATTGTAGAGGAAACAGGGTTAAGCCTTTCAACCTCCTTCGATAAAGCTTTTATTCCGCGTTTTAAAGAACGTGGGCTACCACCAACAACCAACAGACATGCACACACATCGGCGTCTATAGTGCAGTTACATGAACGGAGTCTGCGAATAAAATCTAACGACGTGACTGACCCTGTCCCTATAGCAAAGAGGGATTTACCGCCACCCAAATACTACTTTATCTTCAAAATTGCGACTAGCGCTCAGTTTTCGGCTATTATTAAGAACTGCGGAAAGTTTTCCGGCAGAGAACTTCGGATATATATTTATCTTTTCTATTTTTGTTCTTTCCTTTTTAATGCTATGTATTAGATATTGAAGTGCAGTAAACAAGACCTTATTACGATTGTGAAATATCTGCATTCAATCATTTCCAGTTGAGGTTTTTATGACTGTCAACCTGGAAACAAGCGAAGGTCTGACAAAGGCCCAAACGTCGTCTCGTCTAGTGTAATAAAACTGCGCAGACCTTCAGGGTACGTCCTTTCATTTATGAACACGGGAGATTTCATCTCAAATTGGGCAGAGTAACAAGGTATATATTTTTTTCATCTTGACAAAGAAATGTATGCATTAGATCGCGACTGACAAAGTTTGTCATGCTCTTTAGCTTGACGTAAATAACGTTTCCTATTACTATAGATATGCGGAAAATTTATAGCTAGCTCATTTAGTGATTATAAATGCAGTACTGTATCTTAAATAAATGAGAGTGTTACTGGTAAATTAAGAAGTGACTGTTTAAAAAATTTTGCAAGTTTAGTATCGATTTTCTCACGAAACTCAATTTTGGTATTGATTTCCTCATAAAGCTCCTCAAAGTGGCCGTCCTCCCTCAAGTCGAGGGTCACGTGCCCTTTTTTCCATCCCTCACGTCCGGACTTAGAGGCCGACGGGGGATTATCCCTCATCCTCTCGTGTTTTTGCGTCTTTTTTATTGTGAGTGACGTGTTCATTCCCTCTCGCGCCTTTCAGCTATACCTTTTAAAACAACTGAAAGTTTCTTGATCATTTCGAGGCTGCTGAAAAAGAGATTACCAAAGTTGAAACCCTCCGCTTCTATCGGTTTTTGAAAATACGATTTTAAGCATTGTCCGGGCTCTAAGTAGATTTCTTTATATATCTATATATATATATATATATATATATATATATATATATATATATATATATATATATATATATATATATATATATATATATATATATATATATATAGATATACTATGTCCATAGTAGGTGTACAGGGTTTTTATTTTAAACAAAAAAAAACATTTTGAAATGTAAACTATTTTTATAAAGATTAGTGCTTGAAATGATGGACGGAGAGCCTGTTGGTGCCGGTCAAGATTAAAGAAAGAATAAACATGCAGCACAAAGACAACACAACCACGTCTTTCAACTAGCAAGGGACATATAAGAATTCTAAAAGCGAGCATCCGATGAAAGGCGGGAAAATCAAGGAAAGAAAAAGTAACTGAGAACAGAGGAAAAAGGAAAGAGGCGAGAAGAGAAATTGCAAAGTCAGGTCGACAGAACTAATTTGATGTGGCCTATATCATCTGGTTTGGCCTATATTAAAGACGAGCTGCAAATCTAAAATTGTAATATGCCAGCTGAAAGGAACAGTTAAAAAGTTAGCTAGCGAATTTAATTTAAGTCACTAATTGTTTCTTTATACACGTGTTCAGGCGTGCACCGCGGTCGATAACGTTATTCTGCAGAAATATATTTCGTCTCAGTGTATTTTAAATGTTTTCACTCTTAAGAAACAATGCCCTGTATATGGAAGCACCTAGCACATTAGAAAGTTTAAAAAAGCTGGTAAGAATCCGAAATAAAACAAACAAAAATATTTCCTAGAAGCTTAAAAAAAAGTTCACGGCTTCCACGAGGTTCAATTAAAGATGATCTTTGATGGAAACGTCGACTGAAATTTCGAGGCTTCAAATATCTTAATTTTCAAATGGTTACAATTGTATGAAACACATATCGAAACAAACCATCAATATTTACGATACCTATTTTTTTTTTAAGACGGGCTGTCTATTTCATGTGCTAATTTTATTTGTTGTAGCAATGACTTATGTATATACCAAAGCCAAACCGGCATCACATAACTAGTTTTTAACAAATAATATTTTAAAACAATTTTAAATGTAAGAACGTTAAGTACAGCATCGCTCACGACCACTTTTCTTTTAGCAACTTCCTTTTATTTTGGATCAAAATATTGAGGTTGAGGATGTTTAGCTGCGTATCACCGCTTCACTTCAGTAACTCAGCATTGAGATCTTGCATTAAAAAATCATCATCCAAAACACGAAACACACCATTAAAGTCAAGGGGCTGAGCATTATACTCGCTTCCGTGTCTGAAGTCCATATACGCAAATTCAGGCTCTAATGGGAGTACACATTTTTATAAATCTCATGCCGCTCATTTACCGGTTGTATCTATAAGAAATAAAGTCATCCGTATTAGCACTTTCTTTAATGAACGCAAACCACGTTTTGAATGCTTGTTGTTTTTTTAGGTGCTAAAATTTGAAAGATCCGCTCGCCAGTAGCTTTTATTTAATGTATGCTAATGTGCTAAAGAAAGCATTATTCCGGACGTCCAGTCTTTATCTATAAGGGAATGTTATGCATATTTAGAGATATTGCTTCGTGCATGAAGACACTCGACAAACATCCATAACGTGCTTCGTTAGGCTTAAAATAATAAGAAAGTATTTTCTGTTATTCATTCATTTGTTTATTTTTTGTGCTCGTAAACAGCTTTCGCCTTTGTAACATCACACAATATACATATAGCAAAAAGAATAACGTTGAATTCTAGAGATTATTGAGGAAAAACTTGAACGCCACTAAAGTTGGATTAAAAACGTCAATACATGGAGCGTCGGTGGCGTTATACAAGTTCTAAATGCGTGTCATGGGGCAAGTTCGAAATATTTTATTAACATGAAATGTAAGAGAAATTCGCAAACATTGTATCGGTACATGAATATTAATCACTAAAGTTAGATCAGGGATATCAATTACTCCGTGGAGGTTCAGTTTCAGTGGTTTGCTTAAATAATTTGGGAGTTGGTGTCTCGACCTTTCTGAAGTAAAGAACAAAAAACCGCTTTTGCCTGCATGTCCTAGTTTTTATTTTAAAAATAGACAAAGATTGAGGTTTTCGGGAACTCTCAACTCCTTCACCATCTTCCGAGTCACGTGCGCTCTGACGTCAAAGGGGGTTGCGCGGTGTTCCGGTGAAGCTCTCTTTCTCTCTAGAGCCATCAGTGAGCAGCGAGAACTCATCCGCTCCCGACCGCCTGACCACGTGCTGGCGGGCGCAGCGCGAACAATATGGTGAAAGGAGGAAAGTCTCATCCGGGTCCGGCCATACTTGTCCGGCTCTGTCCCCCTCCATCTCCGGCTTCTGGAAGCTGTCCGCGGTAGCAGATAGAGCTGACGGTTTTGTGGATCTAGGATAGATGGCGTCACAAAACCTCCGTATAATAAAGTTTTGTCGATGATACCAGGTATTTAGACGCATTTATATTTATGTTGAAGCGACAAGATTTATAGAAAAGTTACCTTTCATCGAGCAGGTATTCGCACAACTTGCTATCTTTCTACAAGACCCCCATTGACGTCACGCCGCGTGTTTCTCATGGCCGCCGCTCACGGCTGCAGGTCGGGGAATATTGTAATTTTTGCATCCCGATTACGCGGCGGAATCGCAACATTTCGAAGGAAGGAGGTGTTTCTTCTATCCTTTGTGACAAGGTAAACAACGTCAACAGTAGAAGATGCCAATTCTTTCAACGTTAAAATCGTTGCACAGCTCCTTTAAACAAAAACATAGAATCTCTGTCGCGTCATCTTGCACTCAAGGTAGAACAACTACCTCGTTTTAAGACTCTTCTATATTCAAAGTAAACTGTGCGACCCATATACCGATCATAAAAAAATCTAAAGAAAGACTCTTAGACATTTTTAATCGTCTATCGGTGCGTGCGCCCGATAGAATTCCATACGACGGAGGAAAACTCCAGCTTTGACATAATTAATAAAAAGTATAAGCGCATTATGCAGGCTGACATGAAAAGGTCACGTGTAATTCTAGAAACGAAACCCAACGCACAGAAGGAGACATTGGCAATTCTATTGACATATGTATTGAATGAAAGAGGAGAGTCTATATTAACTCCAATTTCACGGGAGCACTCTACAGTTTGCAATGTGGAATTGCCAAGTTCCAAACAGAAATTAATAGGCTTTATTTTCCTAAGTAATGACATAACAAGACTTAGTAGGATTAAGCGTCAACATGTTCAGAACACACCAATCACGTACTGATTTGACATCATCCATAAGTTTCACACAGTCCTTCACACAGTACTCCGCACTCCCGTAATAAATTCAAGGAAATCTACGACAATTCTAAGGCAAAGGCCGCCAAAATAGGGTCATCCATGAGGATCTTTTCGGGCGAGTTTGAGCGGTCTTTACACTTACGGTCTGTCGAAGAAAACTGGACTACTTTCAAAACTCAAATTAATTCTATCCTTAGCTCCTTTGCTCCAAAAATCAATAGTCCGAACAACCCTCACCGTCCGTGGTTTCCCAAAAACAATTAATTATCTTGTTAACAAAAAGAAACGTTTGTACACGAGAGCTGTGAAAAGGAACGATGTGTCCTGGGATTTGAATAATCTCCACTCATTGATATGTAGTTTTTAAAGTAAAAAATCTAAATCAACATTTTCCTGAGAAGACTTAAAAGATATTTTGAACTCTATTCCCAAGAAATTTCGGAGTTCTTTAAATCCACCGAAGTCAAGTCATGAGATTCCTGGTTTCACGGATTCAGAAAGAAGTGTGTGTTCAAATCTTGAAACTGCTAACAACTTGAATAACTTTTTCAGTGAAGCCTGTTCTAATTAATCGTTTCGCTTAGCTACTTGTGAATTCACGTATGACCACGCTTTCTTAGAAAATATAACTATATCTTCACGTAGTTTTGGCAAAGTTATCGAAGGCCTCCCTTGTCGTCCTTCACCAGGAATAGATGGTATTCATTCCAAATTGTTAAAACTTACACAGCTTTACTCCAGTGACATTCTAGCTTCGTTGTATCTGAGTCTCTTGACGAACGTTGTTTGCCGAGTGAGTGGAAACTTGCCAAGGTAATTCCTGTCTATCTGTTAGGTGGTGCGTCATGTTTAAATAACTACCGACCCATATCGTTGACAAGCGTCCCGTGTAAAACTTTGGAGTACATTATTTATAGTCATAAAATCAATTTTGTCTTGGAGAATAACATTCGTTTTGATGGTCAACATGGCTTCCGCAAGGGCAAGTCGTGCGAAACCCAACTTTTTGCACTAGTAACCGATCTTTATGGAAATGTTCATTCGCTTAAGCAGACTTATATAACAATTTAGGACTTTTCCAAAGCCTTTTACTGCGTGCGCCACAAGCGGGTAATACATAAACTTGAAAATCTGAATATGAACCTCTCAATCATACTTTGGATAAGGATTGTTCACGAACAGACTCCAATCGGTTTCAATTTCTGGTCACTTATCAAACAGCACAGAGTCCTGCGAACTGCAGGACTCGGTGCTAGGACCCCTTCTTTTTCTTTTATTATAAATGACGTTCCCGCAAAAAATTATTCTTCGATAAGACTTCTCGCAGACGATTGAGCGTTGTATGGAAAGATAGCTAAAACTGACGACGCTCATACTTTGCAAGACTATTTTAACTCTGTTGTTTCATGGTGTGACAAGTGGCAGATGCGTATCAACATAAACCAAATTTGTGACTGTGTCAAAAAAAAACACAAAAAAACTATAATCAATTACAACTCCACAATAAATGGTGTCCCTCTCGAAAAATTAAATAAATATAAGTACCTGGGCTTTTTTATTTCCAATACTCTTTCTTTTGAGGATCATATTAACTATGTTGTGGGCAAGACAAGTCGTTCCTTTGTGTACATTAGGCGCAAGCTGTTTTTAGCATCTTCTGAAACTCGTCTGCTGGCTTTTAAATCTTTAGTAAGGTCGCAACTGGAGCATGCTAGCATCATATGGTCTCCTAATCGGGATTATCTGAAAACTAAATTAGAGAGCATTCAAAACAAAGAGATGCGCTTTATTTTTCACGACTATTCACCTTGCAAGAGCGTTTCGGCACTGAAACAAAAAGCTCATTTACCTCTATTAGAAACCAGGCGTACATCTCCCGTCTCACGTTCCTTCACGACATGTGTTACTATACTGTTTATCTCATAGAACGTTTATTAATTCGAGCCCATCGAGTTTTTGATACACATGATTAGGCTCCAGAACTTCGCTTACCTTATTGTAGAACTAATCAATTTTACAACTCCCCGTTACAGCTTGCCATTTCAGAATGAAACTTTCTACCTCAGTGTATAGTTAAACTTGCAGATAGAGCGAATTTCAAATCGTCATGTGAAATATTATTTCACATTATCCCGAAATGAATATTGTGTGTGATGTATTTTTGTTTGTTGTTCTTTGTTATCGCTACACATGTGCATACTATAGTAATAATTAATTGTGTTATACTTTTCTTGATTTCCAATGGCTTATGTATCATATGTGTTAGTCTGTATTGTATTGTCTCAACCATTGTAACTCCCCCCTTATACAATGCCCAAAAGGGCGCTTTGAGGTATATAAATAAATAAATAAATAAATAAATAATATCTCCCTAAATAGCTTGATATCATCGGCGTATTGCAAAATTTCTGAGTGCCTAGCAGATGAGCTGAAGTTGTTTATGAAAACATTAAAAATAATCGGTCGAAGTACGGACCCTTGAGGAACACCAAAAAGAGTAACCTCTCTGGTGTTCCAATTACTTCCTCTAGATACAAATGTCAGACTAATTTGAAGTAATCAGGAGCCCTGATTCTTGTATCGTGACAGATGCCTTAATAATAAAAGGCGCAACTTTTTAATCTAGCAAACCTGTCTGTTGAACAATTGAGACGGATATTAAATTCTGACTAAAAAAGTACTGTGGGGAAGGAATAATAAGCGTGTGCTCCGAAGAAATGAGCCGAGACAAGGAGAGGCGACCGGTTCGTGCGTTTTACTGGCGTGCATCTGTCTCCAGGCGCGCGGGTGTTCCGCGCCCAAGAACATTTTCTTTTATTTCTTTTATACTGAGTGCTCAGCGCATGTCACGCTCCGCATCTGTGGCCACTACAGTGCCTTTAACAGAGCCCGAATTCTTTGGAAACCTTGATAATTTAGACATGGTTGGACGTACGTTTTTAATTATGTATTTTTCCACCCAAGCATATATATTTTCAAATATTCACGTTGAATTTAACATCTACATTTAATGTAAGTGCAAATTTGATTGCAGGCACCGCTGTGACATCCAACCTAGTGTCAATCAAGCTTAACGTGTATTCCAAACAGATATAAATCACACAATACTTTCTTAATTGTAAACCTTGGTTTATCTTTGAAAAACAAATATAGTAATTTGTGTCACACAACAAATTCACAACACCTCCAGATTGCACCTTTGTACACGTATAAGGTGGAATAAAGTACAAAACTAACTGCCGCAGTCAGGATTATTTTTTTATGCACTATGTACACTTAGAGCAAAACCATATTCTAAAAGTAGACTCATTTTCTACGCTCATCAGGCAAAAAGTACGCCTAACACATAGCAAAACGTAATACGATTTTAGTAAACTTTGTATTTTAACGTTTGCTGTTCGCACGTCAATGCAGCCTCGCAAGTAATGTGTTGGTACATACTAAACATATGTTTGATATACTATTAGTAAAAGCTTCAAATTATTTACACTGTCTTAGAGTATGCTACGTTGAGTTTTGTGATTAGCGATGCCATAATACGGAAATCAACTAAACATTTCACGACAAAACACGACAAAAATGGTACAGTTTATCCCGGACACTTTATACTAAAGTATATCCCAAACCAATACGCTTCATCCCCAAGAACTTCATGCCAGGAGCCAGGCACGTAGCCAGGATTTTTACTCGGGGGGGGCGCCCATGACAAAATGCTGTATGAGGGGGAGGTGGGAGAGGAGGCCACTGCAAAATGTAAGATTTCGAGTGCGTCCCCCCCCCCCCCCCCCCCCCGGCTACGTGCCTGCCAGGAGCATTCCATACTCAGATATTTATTTTTTCAATGCAAAGCGTCTCAGGAAGAAGTGAGTATACTTTAGGCGTTCTAGGAAATGCGTTCTTGTGTCATGATATGTTGCGCTATGAAATGTCCCCGGAGTAAAAACTCTTGTGATAAAACATCTTGGAATGAAATGTCTTCGCTATGAAGTTTCCGCGACGAAGTGACATGGCGTGGTAAAGCTACTATTCGCATTGTATAGAGCAAAGGCGTGAATTGACTTCCCTACTAATTTAGCGAGTCTCAGGGACTAGATAACGGGCGCCTTTTTGCCACCAGGACGGCATGACATTGACGCGCGATACTGTTCGTCTTTTTTTACTGGTTAAAGTGAGGGAAGTAAAGCCAGTTATTGCTAGTCTTCGCGAAGAAATATATATCACGTTACTTATAAAAATAAATTGGGGTGTGTGCATGTTTATATGCCCTAGAACAAAGTCTGCCTCAACGGGTGACTTGTCTCCCAGCTGTAGATGAGAAATTTAGCCAGTGCAGTACAACCCCTAGACTAGAGTCTTTAACGTACATCACGCAGTACTGATACACGACCGCACGCCGGTACAATGCTCATCCAGATCGAAATAGGGAAAGTGTGGTGGGGATTGAACCCAGGATCCTTAAGTTCTGCAGCGCGAGCCCAGTTACTTCTCAGTGAAAGTTGACAGTGTCTCTAACTATCGTTCACTGGGTTTCTATTTATTTTCAACTGTGCAGTGTATTGATTTTTTTGTCTAATTTTTTTAACCTAGCTAAACGCGCCTCTATTATCAGTATTCGACTAAAGGAACTTTCATTCATTCCCAATTTCTGTACTAATTATGCACTTTGATTCCTTGTTCATAACCTGACAACATTAATTAACAACCTCATCTTCTACCACACTGATATTCAATGAGCAATTAAAAAACAGTGCGCGCTATGTTGGTTAAGGTGAAAAGTGTTGTTTTATATAATTTATTATCTTCTGGACGTGCAGAAATACCGGACCTAATCAAGTTTTCTATTGGAAGCTTTTTGTCCGGTGTCCTCGGTACAAATTTCTTGTAATAAAGTTCAAGGTTCAAAGTTCGAGTTCAAGTGTAGCTCATTATTTGTCAATAACAAAGAAGCTTCGTCAAAGAGAATCCTTATTTATGTTCTATTATACCTCATATTTTCTAGTTGCGCGACTGAAGCCTCCACGGCATGAATACTGCAGGGTGACCCCTTGTCGCCATGCAAAGTGCGCTTAGCTGGATTTGCATTAACTTGAAACCAGCAGCTTATGGCAATACAGATCCGGTAAAAAAGTTACTATAAGCGAAGTGCGACTATGTGTATCATGTCCCATTTCAAAATTCCAACTATGATTCGACAACTGGCGAAATATGTCTATAACAAAGCTTTGACAAGAAATTTTTCGAGGCGAGGTTTAAAAATACACGATAAAGTCCGAAACATCTCACGTTTCGCAAACCTTGTTCCAGCGTCCTTCGGAGTTCTTGAGCGTATACTGCATCCAATCATCGGCTTTTCTTCAATCATTCCAACCAATCAGGAAGGCAATTTCTTCCTATCCGATGGCTATGCTCTTTCAGTGACAAAAGCGACGGCCCCCTTGTTTGTGGCTTAGGCAGCGTGCAACTTGTGGAACGAACCACGCTGGGCTGGTCAGATGCTAGGCTAATGAAGTTCAAATCCATCAATCGGTGTTTCAAGCACATTTCGAGCACATAACCTCGAGGATACCCGAAAATGTGTCACTCAGGGTTCTCCCTCGCTCCTGAATGTTCACAAGTCTAGAATTCTCCGTACCTCCAATAACTCTCTACCATACAATTTCCTTTTTTGTGACGAAAACTGAATTGCGATATCGACCAAGTACTATTGGTGCCTTGAGCGCACCTCTGAGTGGAGTGTCCCGCGTTCTCATTTGTGATTCCTCCATGTCCGCATAATGACATCCTATAAGTCTTATGATGTATCCTGCAATGATCGTGGTAGTGGCACAGCAGCGAAGGTGGGTACGGCGAACGCCTGTTCTACTGAAGGTCGCTCTCCAGCAGCCTGAAGGTTGCTCTCCAGCTCTCCAGCAGACGAAAGCTTGAAAGCTTTGGCAGTCAAAAGTTGGGACGATGCGAGGAAAAAGGCCGTTGTAATCGCTTGTCTTTTTGTTAAACTTTTATGATTATAATTAGGATTGGGACATTCAACAGGATGACACCGGGTCCCGTGACATCTATTGATGCCACTTCGAAGCCACTTGCGAGGCATGGGCGGTATAAAACTCTAAACCCACAAGTCGATGGCGCGTTTTAGGAAATGTAATACTATGTACAGTGGCCCAATTTTTTAATAATATCAAGCGAGCGTCGACCACCGGGCGAGAGAGAGAGAGAGGAGGAAAGGGAGAGAGTGGCCGCCGTGATTGGCCCTTGTAGTCACGTGGTACGCGCCAGGCTGTTCTGGCCGTCACCCCCCGCAAGCCTCGCCCGCGAGCAGACGCCGCCGGCGCCTTTGGGGGGGTCCATATCACATGAGCGAATGACATTTTAGCGAACAGCGACATTTGAGCGAATTGACGTTTAGGGAATAACGGGGGTGCGCGTTAACCCATCCGCCGCGCTGCGCTTACGCCGCTTCGCGGCAACAGTCTGTGTCGGCTCATTACAAAAATGTGAACACATTTGGCCCACCCGAAAACGCCGCTTCGCGGCGTCCGACTATTCGCTGAAGTGTCATTCGGTGAAACGTGGGCGTTCGCTAGAATGTCATTCGATCAAGTGAGTGCCTCCCGTGCTCTGCCTAGGTTCGCTGGCTGTACATTGGGAGTCACGGGCGTGTTGTCTACTGTGGGAGCGTCGATGTCACTTCTCAATTTTCAGTTTTGGGCCAGCGCTGTGCCGCGGAGAAATGCGGTGTCACGGGAGAGATTAGGCGCGTGCGCACAAAGCTCTCTCCGTTGCGAGCGTCGTCTGCTAGGCTATTCCGTTGACCGCACACAGGCCCTGTTCGTTATCTGCTGGCATAGCTAACCGCCTTTAAGCTCTGAACAGCGCTTGCTTGCGTGATACTGCTCAGGCGTGGCATAAACCGCGCGTCATCTCAAGTTTAGCTTACCTTTTTTAATTTCATGTTTGCGTTTACATTTGTGAACCAACAAAAATGAAAAATACGGTGACGCGACAAACTGAATGCAACGACGCATTAAACTAGATACCGCAGACAATGCTACGAGCCATCAAAACGAATCCAGTGCTTTCACACTGCCACGTGACATCGTGCTTCTACGTGCGGTTGCATGTGGTTGTACCTAACGGGAAAGCCACGTGACACACTTTTAGTGATGGACTGGCCAAGATGGCTCGTAGCGTCGGCTGCGGTACAACACAAAGTTAAACGGAGTATAGACAGGGTTTTCGCTTGGTGTTTTGTATTATCAACTCCGTTGTTGCTGTCGTCATCTAGCTTATGTAGCCGGGTAGTCACACTTTTCTTTGACCAGCGGGCGCGCGCAGATATTTATGCCTCGTCGGATATAGCAACAACAGTCGGGGTTACACAGGCTAACGTCAATAGGATTGTGAACGCATTCCAAGAGGTGGGGCGTATCAGCGATGCACTTCAACATAGCAAGTGCCCTGCCCTCCTTTGCTACGGAGCAGGGGCTATGTGCGATCAACGGAATAGCCTAGCAGACGACGCTCCCACCAGAAAGGGCTCTGTGCGCACGCGCTTAATCTCTCCCGTATCGCCGCTGGCCTCCGCGGCACGACGCTGGCCGTCCCGGCGGTCCACGCTCGCTTGATATTATTAAAAAATTGGGCCACTGTACTTACATTGCTTAGACGAAGGCGCTCACCTCGTACCGATCCGGATGCCTGTCCAAGAGGCACGTTCCCTTATCTCCCGTCTCCCCTACTGTCAACTATCCCGCGCCCCCGACCCGTTTTGTGCGTGCGCATTCGTGTGCGTCACTATAGAGGAATTGACGCTATGAACGGGAAGAAATTTACTGTGCGTGGCTTATGTGACTGCTCCCGTCCTGTACCGATCCGAAGGTGCGTCCGAGCGGCGAGTCAACGCCACTAACGCCTGTCTCGTAACATTCCACGCGAGCCGGAGACTCGCGCAGGAATAATAGTCTCTGATTATCCGCTTCGTCTAGCAGGACGCACGTGACCCTAGAGATGGAGGGCCGTCTTTAGATATAGTACGCGTCAGTCTTGGTTCCGCGAAAATCCAACCGCTATGCAAAAACAAAAAAGAAAAGACGACAGATCTACTTTCGATGCTGAAATTTGGTAACTCTGGCCATTGGACCCTGCAGGAAGCCCCAAATTTATTCGGTTCTTCGGCTAATTTATTTTTCGTTAAAAAAAGAGCAAAGCAGCAATAATGGGAAAAAGCTAGTTCCCCGGTTAAAACGTGGAGCTTAAAACTGACAAGGTGCGGATCTCGTACTCGCGAGTGATGGAGCACCAAGTTATCGATCGCAGACTTTGATGATTGTTATGTTTTATTGTTGCTTCTATTATTATTATTACTGGTATCTATTCATCAGTAAACAAAAAAATCCCGGTGCATTCTGAGCGTCTCTGCATCCATCGAGAAACAGACAAAGAAGAAGTGTAAAGAGTAGTATAACTACCAAACAGGCATTCTCAGCAGTACTGCATGAATGCCGCACGCGAAGTGCTTGGAAGACCATCAATCAATGTTCCTTTAGACAGTTTGGAAAATGACTAGGGCTAGCTATATATCGCACTCCCATTGGCGATGCAGTCTCACCAAAAGAGGGGCGTCCACCTCCTTTGCCACTAAGGCTGCATTTATTGCCGCATGCGCAATTATCACACTTCTTGTGGTCTTTCAGGTGCATCGCGTGGCAGCATAGATATACAAGCGGCGGACAGTGCGAGTGAGGGGTCGATAAACGTCGCTCAATTTACTGCAAATCGTACTCGCGTCATGATTGGCGTAGAGAATATGGACGTCACATCGCTGCGGTGACGCTGTTTCAAAGTATTCCGCGCAAATTATAAGCATTTGGCACGCCTGTGTAAGTATACGTTTGAGCGTAACAAAAGATAAAAGAACTCCGCGCTTTGAATGGCTCTGTCGAGCACGTATGCTTGTGCGGAGCAAGAATATTTCAAGGCAGTATGCTCGCGCATGTAAAGGTTCGGCTTCGCCCACACCTATGGTGAGATACCCTTCTGCATATGCATAGGCAGTGTCGCAGTGCCCGCAAATTTTCACGTTACGACAAACGTTTCCATCAACAGTGAGTTGGTCATTGGAATCGACTTTGAGCAGACCCGAAGCCTCGTCGTCGAGTTACACTCGGATTATTCAATATCAGAGACAAATATTGATCGAACCCTGCTATCGATTGGAGCGGTGCGTGCAGGTTTGGAGAGTTCAAACGATGCGAAATTTTGCCAGCGGGCTGCACTATGCTTGAGAGCATAATGTGTACATTGGTAATTGAAAAGGACGACCGCCGGCGTCATTTTAGCCGCTTCAATTTTTAGATGGCCGCATCCATTAGTCGCTAATAAATACACTGGTCTCTAAGGTTGTTTTTTTTTTTTTTTCAGTTTTTCAGTTCTGGCTGTTATTTTTTTAATTATATGCTCACGCATGCATTTGCAGCTCGAGCAAGAGTGAAGCCTCCCTATAGTAAATTCTTATTTTTTTGCTTTAAAGGAAACATCCTTACTACACCAGAGTTTTCACTATATCAGTACTTCACACCTTTGCGCACGTATGTGACGAGCGTATTTGAAATGCGCTTGGCTACATTATTGTCTTCTTGTCAGTCTTTATTATGGAAGCTCTTTTTGTAATGCTACTCTACCTCTATTCTCTTACTACTCCTATTTTTGTTGGCGCGGCTGACCTTTTTCGGCAGATCATGATAATAGATTATAATAGCACACACTAACGCAGCATAACACGAACGAATAAGCGTCATAATCATTGGCTGGTGAAGGCGAGCGAGTTGAACATGAATACTTAAAATCGAAAGAATAAAACACGGGGGACAAGCACAGGACAACGACGTTCTTTCAAAGAACGTGGTTGTCCTGTGCTTGCCCTCCGTGTTTTATTCTTTCGATTTTAAGTAGTCATAATCATCTATAAGAAGAAAAAAAGACACGCTGGTTGAGTCGTTACCTGTCGAAGTATTATTTCTTTTGTCGGAAATTTAGAAAAAAGTGAACTCAATACAAAATAAATGCCTGATCTATTAATCTATCTGCTTTCACTGATAGCGAGGACTTCAAACTGGCTGAATAGTTTCAATGGGAAACAAATTTTTTATGCATGGCTTCCAATCCCGTGCGTGTTTATACGCATTGAATCTGTTCACTGTTGGTCAGAGCCGAGCGCCGTTTTTTGCATCCTTCAACACTCAACGAGACCTGCTTGGTAATTTATACACACAGGCGTTGCGGAATGAATACGTCATCTCGGTAGACTAAGAACACCATTTATCTTTCTTCTTTAAAGCAGTTTAATCAATGATAAGAGTGATCGGCATCGTGATCCAATGGCAGTGAAGTTTCAGCAGTAAAACGGTGGGCCTCATTGCTGAAACGCCGTGACCATTGGAATCGCGACACCACTTGCCCGTCTCATTGGCTAACCTGATTAAAGGAAGAGCAGTGATTATTGCCGGATCGCATCACGGGGCGGCAGACAAGCAAGGCGCCTGACAGTGTACACAAACACGATCAATCTAATGCGGTCGAATGGATTGACCCCCGGGACATCTCTCGGGCCACCTCAGTCGGGCACTGTCCACCCTTTCTTGCGCTTTCTCGTGATCAGCTGTTTCATACATCATTCGGCCGCCAGTCCTGCACGATCTTTTGGCGATTCCCCATTTCTTATATGAACATAAATCTTCTTTAATTGCTCTTCCCTGGCCTTTGGATCGGGCCTTCCCAAAAAGCTGACGCCAGAAACGTCCACTTCTCAAATGATGTTGCCCGAATACATTATGCTCGTTACATTCGTACGTATTCACTGAACTACGTTACTCACTTCAGAACCTCAAAGGAAAACGTTACATTGGTATACAACGAGAGTTTTCGCTATAATCAATGAAAGCCTAAGAAACAAAGGGCTTCTCATCTTCAAGCTCCTTCCTTCGTCATTCGTCGTTCGGTATTCTTATTCGCCGCTCTCTTATTGGCTACGGAGCGAGAATGAGAAGATCGGGACTCCACACACCCTGGGTTTCTTAAGATGCCAGTGAATGCAGCAGCCTTCGTTGTTCCCAGGTTTCGGACGTATGATTCCTGGCAGTGCTGTTCATGTCGTTTTCACCTGTTTGTCACCACCCTGTTGGTGGTTAGAATATGTGTATAATCTCGCGCTTCGTATAATAATTTCTTCCCTTGCTGACGGAAAGGAAAAGGCTTAGTCAGGCGACGCTTCTCTGCTTTATTTTTTCTGCCTTGCCCTTTTCATTAGAGAGAAAGGGGTAAAGTTGAAATTTGAAAGTTAGAGGGCGTTCTCCGAATCAATTAACAGACTTTTTTTCTTTAGTACGGCGATTTTTAATTTGTTAACATCTCTGATTTAGAAAAAAAAAAATTCTAAAAGTTTTGCGCAAGGTTGAAGTCAATGATGCATTGAAGTCAATGATGTATTGCGTCACTTAGTGGGCTTCGCGTATAAGCAAAGTTAACTTTTATGCTCCTTAATATTCTAGCAGACATTGTATTCGTCTTGATGTTTGTTGACAATACGTATAATACTTCTCCGCCTTCTCTGATTCTCAGATCTTACAGCAGCCTCACCTCACATCACGTTGACATTTCCGTGACAATTTTTCGTGCCGCTTTTTAGTTAGATGCTGCAGTCTGCTTGTAATCTAGGCATACTTCCGGCAGAACTTACGTTTTCCTCTGCTTTTAATACTTTTAAGGTCTTCACTGTTTTTTTTTTTTTTTGCTTTTATGCTTACTTAGGTGTACCAAATTGAAGAGCCGATATGCGATAGATTTTGGGCTCCAGAAACAAAACACAAAGATACCCACGATTATACATAACTAATCATGAGCGTTGAACGCCGAGCTAGCACAACCTGGGGGGGGGGGGGGGGGGGGGTATCTCATCTTTCCTTCTTTAATATGCCGTGATCGGCAAGCTAGTAAAAAGAGTAGGCAAATGATTTCATCTTTCCACCTTTCATGCGAACACCTTGAAAAGAAACACGATCTAAAAGCGTATCCGTGTTCGCGATTTCGCATGCGAAGACTGCTACTTCTCTTCTTCCATCGTGAGGGTCCATAATTTACCGAAGAGATGAAAAAAAAAAAAAAGAAGAAAAACAAAACGCAGAAAGAAACTTCCCTACCAGAGAACGTATCAAAAGCGGAGGAGCCTAATAGAAGGCGAGGTCAGTTTCCTTCCCCTTTCCTCTGCCGAGGTCACGAGGAGCGTTTCACTTTGCGGTGGACTAGCTGCAAAGGACGCCACGAGCCAACTGGGCCAATTCAATACCGTGCGAATGTCACGTGACCACACAGGGAGAGGTAGGACCACACCTTCGGTGCGTAGTGACGTCACCTGTGAGCAGTGCTGGATTGGCTGGTGTGGCTCGAACCCCCCCCCCCCCCCCCCCCCCCCACGGGTCATCGCACTGTGACACGAAGTACCGTATTTCCTCGAGTAATAGCCGTACTGTTTATGAAGAAAACCTGAGGCTTCACTTTTCAGCGGAGAACGCAGATTGCGAATCACCGCTATCGTAGGCATGATTTCAGCTGTTTACAGGACAGAGAAAACGTCTTCGTGCGAAGATACCATCTGTGAAGATTGCACTGGTCTGGAGAATCGTGTTCTCGATCTGGTCATTCGCTGTGTTATTTATGCGCAACGCAATGATTGGCTGTATATGTGTTCTGTGGGAAAGTAGACAGAAAGGCTTTGTTGATAAGTAGTGCAGCTATTACTCGAGTAAATACGGTATACATTTCTTTAGCCCTAAGCTTATGGTGCGGCGGAAGCTCCATGCTCGCTGCACCAGACGTACGTCGGTCTTTTTCGCCTCGTGATCACGTTCCTTTCCATTCCCACGTAGCTTCCACTGCACTGCCAGCCCAGGGCGAACGGAGTCGCACGAGGTCGACGAGCTCACGAAAGGGCAGGTCTGCGTACTTCCGCGCCCATCTCAGTGTGCCCAGATTCCAGAGTGTTGCCAACTGCTCGATCGGTATTGCCTGTTTCACGAGTCGCGTTTGCAGTACTAGCTGCGAGGTGGTGACGGAAGCGATGATCGTCTGCAAACGTCTCTTCCTCTCAGACCGATTTCCCCTTGCCACGCGACGACGCAGCGCATGCTCACTTGCAACCAATTGCCGCAGGAGGCATCCGCCATTAAATTGCAAACACTCTTCTTGGTTCGAGTTGTACCCTCTCTGAAATCTAGGCTCCCTAGTCCATCTGGGGCACACCTGGCTCCCCCTCTCGGGACTCGACGGCGCAAGAGGGATTCGAGGGGCGCCGGGAAGCGCGGCCTTTGGGGCTGGAAACGGGAAAGTAGCCGCAAGGTGCCCGACCTCGCGCGGATCGCTTAATCATTCAGAGGGCGCCGGCACGCGAACGACATCGCTCCGCGTCGCGTGTTCCGGAGAGCTCAGAGCTCGCGCGATAACTGCACATCGCGATTCGAATGGTGCGCATTACATCTCCGTTCATGCGTTTCACATTTTTGACACTAGGCCGCGGAAGTTTTCGCTGCGCGTTTTCGACAGGTGGGAAATCCCCATTTATAAATGTCACGTCTTTGCCGCTGGGTGGAGTCTCCTACTCTGGAGTCGCGAATAGAGCGAGACTAGTACGTGACGCGTTACAAGCAACGTGCTACTTTGTGAATGGTTTCACAATAAAATAGTTTAAGAAAATAGCAATAAACAGCGCGCTATTTCTTGTACACTCCTCGTTGCCCTCGCAGCATCCACCATGTGTTACCGAAGAGTGCAAACAAGTATTCCGCAGTTGCCAGCCTGACCTCCCCGTTCGCCCGCGTTTCCTCCCTCGCCTCCGTCGCTTCGAGCTTTCCTTTCGGCACAGGGGAAAACGCTGCACGCTTTGCAGAAGGTCCATTGACCCTCGCGGAAGTTTGTAGAAAGTGGGCGTGAGGAAAAGGGTAGACCTGCTTTCGAGTAAGTGTTATGTCCTAGAAACCGAAACGATTAAAACCCCCGCAATTTCTGCTACAAAATGCTGGAATATGACAAATGACTGAGCCACGAAGCGCCGTAACCCGATATCTCTCAGCCAGTCTTGTACACGTTACCAAAAAAAAGTAATCGATTACAATTAGTATTACTCTTGGCTAAAAAGTATTCGATTAGATTACTTGATTACTCGACGGCAAAAGTAATTGGACATTACTTAAAGAAGTAATCGTTACTTTTCCGATTACTTTATTGTGTGAAGACACATCTTTAGCGCTCATAAGAATGAACTACTTCCAACCTTATTTCCCATTTGCACAAGTATTGAAGAAGAAAAACTGGTTCCCTCTTCGTGGTCGTTGCACTTCACAATGGGGACACAAGCATAGAATTCGTTTGAAGAAGTTTAATGATTGGGGCGTTCGCCAGTGTGTGTGCATTTGGGGGGGGGGGGGGAGGGGAGGGGGTTCTGGATCTTGTTAAGCTTGAGCAAGGGTTGTCGCTCAAAGTTTGCGTCGCTCATTTTATTATTCACATGTGGATGAGCTCGCATGTTATACAAAAGAGCAGCAGCTCCAGGATTAGAAACGGATCATGTGTAGTATCCATTAGCGGAAGAGATCGCCCCGACCCCTTCTCAACTCGAAACATTGCTTGTCACAAAGACCTCGTAGAGGAAATGGGGAAATATTTCAACTGGCTTTGTTATACTTTGCATCCGCTTTAGGCATTCTTCGGTTCTGATTCTCCTACGGCTGCGAGTAGGTACCCTAAGCAGGATTTTTTTTATTTTTTTTTTATTTCTGTGTGTGTGTGCGTGAGGGGGCTTGTTTGAACCAAGGACTTACTGAGCTACACTCTGCTCCCTCAAACTTCGCCCTGAATGGCCTTTGTCATGCACTGTGGCTTACCTGGGGCTTCCCACTCCCAGTCCCAGCTCGAAAAAAAAACAAAACGGACATTCCACAGAAACTGTACATAGAAAGGGATTGACCTCGTTTCCTACAGCTCCGCTAAAAATCTTTCTTTTTTTCCGTTCGAAAAAAAAGCAAATTTTATTTTTGTCATTTCAGAAAAGAAAAAAGGCGTGTGCCGGGGGGGTGAGGGGGGAGTCCCGTGGAAAAATAGTAACGGTTACAAGTAATTTTATTACTTCAAAAAGTAATCAGATTACTCGTGTGATTACTGCCTAATAAAAGTAATCAACTGATTACAAAATTACTCCACAAAGTAATTGATTACAAGTAATTTCATTACTTGTAATGCGTACGGTACAAGTCTGCTCTCAGCACTGTCAATGAGAGAAAAACAAAACTACCATCTCGTTAAGAGCCATCTTGCGCCCATAAGCTTCGAAAACGTTAAAAACAAACTGGCCGAAAACAAAATACGAGGTTTATTCTGACAGCGTATCCGTTACGTTTCTTTTGAGCAATTAGGTGGCACACGCCGCGCCACTGCACGGAGATTGCGGCGACGGAAGGGCCATAAAACGCAGCGGTGGCCGGCAATGCTTCTCTTAGCGGCGGCGGAGCGCTGGGCGATACCCCATCGAGGTGTACGCCCATCACGTCTTCCTTCTCGGAGAGGATGCGGAAAAACGTTCAAACGGTTTCTCCTCGCCGGGCGGCAACAAAGTGTCCAGACAGGCGATATGAGCTGAACATTCAATGTGTCTTGAAACGCTCGACACATATATCGTTAATGTTCCAACCGCGCATTCGGAAACGGGGTCACTGAAGTGTCTGATAAGGCGGTCGCAGCAGTTAACGTTTTAACGTGCAAGCGGAAAATTCGTAAATATGTATCGGGTTGCGCTCCCGTAGGTTGATCTACGCACGACATGATGATAGTAAGAACATTTGTTTATATTATTGTATCCACTGTCGTTTCACAAGACACGTACACTGCACGGTAGGGTTAGCCGAACACGACAGTCCTTCGCATTTTACTTCGAGACAGCACTGAAGGCCATAAAAATGTAACACAAAAATTGCCACCCCGACTGAGCACTTTCCATCGCTAAAGTACCTTCCATACCGAGAAACAAAGAGCCAAGAAAACAGGTTTATTCTCACTAAACGTGTCGTGTACATAGTAAATTTTCAGGTCGTATCTTCGGGTGTTCATGCTTCAGCCCACAACCCCCTATTTGTCTTAAAATAGCCGGTCTCTAAATACGGAAAGAAGTTCTCCATCCCCTTAACAGACCATTTGCTATATCCACCATGTGCCCCGGCCCGCGCTAAAAGAATGTTCCTTCAGCTCCTCAGTGATCGGTAATTTCGACCCTATTCTTGGTTACACCGCTTTGAAGCGTAATTCAGAGTCACACTGAACAAGCGGCTGATATACACCAATGACCTGTCATATCGCTTTTAAAATTTCTCCTCAATGTCAGCGTTTCTCATACTGTGCATGCTGTCCACCCTTCAGCCTGGGTGGGCTGCAGAAATCTCTTACATTATTATCATGTTGATATCAAGTTAGAAACGCTAAAAATGCTAAAGGCAGCCCCGCGGACTCCGAGCTAAATTCTGGTTTTGTAGTTCTGAATTATCGGCTTTTTAAGCACTTCCTTCTCAAACAACAATCACGAGAATGATAATACAGTGTAGCGACCACATATAAGCCACGGCAGCGGATGAAGAAGAAGACGCCAAGAGCGCTCGGGCACTTCTGCTCAGGTGATCAGCAGGGCAGCCATGTCGTACTTCCACAGTTCATAGAACCAACGTGTAAATAATGTAAATAAATATTTAGCAGATAAAGCAACGCACGACTCGTTACAAGTGGTGACCCGGACGAGGAACATCCCAACCAGTCGCACCGAGATGGCAACAAATGCACCTGCCCCCGTCGATCCACCGCAGGTAGCAGCCCTTGCGATCCGACTGCCACCATTCTGGCCGGCAGATCCACAATTATGGTTTGCTCAGGTGGAATCACAATTCGTATTAAGGCGAATCACTGACCAGAACACAAAATGTCATCACGTGGTGAGCGCACTATCATCCACAGATGCAGCTGAGGTCCGCGATATCATCATCGCTCCTCATCCAGTGACCCCTTACGACGTCCTTAAGGACGAGCTCGTCCGTCGTACAGGCCTCTCGGAGCAACGAAGACTTTAGCGGCTGCTTACTGCCGAGGAGTTAGGAGATAAAACACCATCACAGCTTCTCCGCCGGATGAAACAGTTGCTCGCTAACGCCACAATCGACGACACATTATTCCGTCATCTATTCCTCCAACGTCTTCCAAATGATGTCCGCATGATGTTGGCATCAGCTGACAGCGCTACCGTAGAGGACTTGGCGAAGTTGGCCGATCGAATTATCGACGTTTCGAATCCTTCAGGTGTCAACCAAGTAACACAACCAGAGAAAATCCCTGCTGATTTTTGCAGCAGCATTCAACGCCGCGTGGACGAGCTCACGGAGATGGTCTCTGCCCTTCGATCTTCGCGTTCACCTCACCGACGGACAAGTCCCTACCCGACTAATCGATTTAGTCAGTCTCATAGCCCTTCCACACAACAGTGCTGGTATCATCGCACCTTCGGCGCTGACGCACGCAAATGTACCTGCCAGAAGAAGGGAAACAATCCAGCCGGCTACTAGGGACGACGAGTGATGCTGGCCAGTTACACAGTCGTCCATGTCTCTTTTTCCTTACCGATAAAGACTCAAAAACACGTTTTCTGGTCGACACTGGTGCTGAAGTTTCGGTGGTACCACCATCCCTTCAAGACCGTGGTAACCGACAACCTTCGAAGCTAAAGGCCGCAAACGGCACCACCATCCCTACATATGGGCTGCGAACCATCACCATCAACCTCGGGTTGCGTCGCATCTTCCGTTGGGTATTCATCGTTGCAGACACGCAATACCCCATTCTCGGAGCAGACTTTCTGCAGAAATTCAACCTCCTAGTCGATGTGCGCGGCCGCCGTCTTTTTGATGGCACAACGCATATGGCAGTATCTGGTGTTCGGACGAAACTGCAGTCCATAGGACTTGCTCCTCTCCTCTCCGTTTCTGACTCTCCATACGCCGAAGTTCTGCGAGAGTTTCCATCCCTGGTTCGTCCCTGCACCTTTACCACCCACGTGCAGCATAACATCCAGCACCATATTGAAACATCCGGCCCTCTAGTTCACGCTCAACCCCGGAGGCTCCCTCCCGACAAGTACTGTACTGCCGAACAGGCCTTTGACCACATGCTGGAGCTGGGCATCATACGTTCCTCCTCTAGCCCGTGGGCATCACCGCTCCACATAGTGCCAAAATCAACACCAGGTGACTGGCGTCCTTGCGGGGACTATAGAGCTCTTAATCAAGCCACCGTACCCGACCGATACACAGTACCCCACATACACGACGCAACAGCAATTCTCGACCGAGCGGTAATTTTTTCCACCATCGACCTTGTTCGTGCTTACCACCAAATTCCCATGGCTCCAGAGGACATTCCCAAGACAGCAATAACAACACCGTTCGGTCTCTTCGAATTTCTTCGAATGCCCTTTGGCCTGAGGAACGCTGCGCAGACATTTCAACGATTTCTCGAACAAGTCCTAAAAGGAATGCCTTTCGTATATGCTTACATAGACGACATTCTCGTCGCAAGTCGCACCGAACAAGAACACCAAGACCACTTACGATGTCTCTTTCGAAAATTGGATGAGCACGGCTTAATGATCAACCCAGGAAAGTCTCACTTAGGTGTGTCCAGCGTTTCATTCCTAGGCCACCAAATTGATCGTCACGGCATTCGTACACTCTCTTCAAAAGTAAAGGCTATTAAAGAGTACCCCCAGCCCCAAACGGCGCGTGACCTACGGGGTTTCCTCGGGCTTGTAAATTTCTATCGCCGCTTTGTCCCTGGATGCGCGAAGCTTCTTCAGCCTCTTCAAGAGATATTGCCAACCGTAAAAACAGCACCATTAAACTGGACAGCTGCCGCAAATGAAGCGTTCTGAAGCATCAAACAACACATTGCACGTGCCACCTTGCTTCTTCATCCAAAAACGGGAGCACCAATATGTCTTGTCACCGACGCCTCTGACATCGCCCTTGGAGCGGTACTCCAGCAGTTCCACAAGGGTGTATGGCAACCGCTGTCTTTCTTCTCTCGCAAGTTAACCAATACGGAACGCCGATACAGCACTTTCGGTCGTGAGCTCCTGGCTGTTTACTCCGCTATCCGTCATTTCCGTTATTTTCTGGAAGCTCGGCAATTTCACATCTTTACGGATCACAAGCCCTTGGCAGGCGCCATACAATCTCACAAGCCAGACAGTGAAACTCACTCTCCTCGGGAACTGCGACTAATGTCATTCATTTCTGAGTTCACCACAGACATTCGGCACATAAAGGGGACTGATAACATTGCTGCCGACACCTTGTCTCGAGCCGTTATCACCCAAATATCGGATGATCCAAACCTCACTCCTGCTACACTTTTGGCACACCAACAGAATGACGAAGAACTAACCAGGCTCAGAACTACACCAGGTGCATTAGTTCTTCGAGAGATCACCATACCTGGACTCTCCCACCCTTTGGTGTGCGATATGTCAGCTGGTGCCCCTCGACCCTTCGTTCCAATCGCTTTACGACGACGGGTCTTTGACTCCTTCCATGCGCTGTCACATCCCGGTATCCGTGCATCACAGAAGCTAATAACCGCGCGTTACGTGTGGCCTAGCATCAACGTTGACGTTCGAAACTGGGCCCGCAGCTGCCTTCCTTGCCAATGTGCGAAGGTTCACCGGCACACGCACACTGCACCAGGTGTTTTTCCTATTCCGAGTACCCGTTTCGAGCATGTGCACCTAGACATAGTCGGCCCACTACCAGAATCACAAGGCAACAAATACATACTAACCGCCATTGACCGTTTCACCAGATGGCCAGAGGCCCTACCCATTAGCAGCATTACAGCTCAAGCAGTCGCTCAAGGATTTATGCAAATCTGGATTTCACGGTTTGGCGTGCCGTCCACTCTCACCACAGATCGCGGTCGGCAGTTTGAGTCGGCACTTTTCAGCGAATTCACCTCTCTTCTTGGCACCAGTCGACTAAGAACGACGGCTTACCATCCACAAGCTAACGGTCTCGTTGAAAGATTCCATCGCCAGCTAAAAGCGTCAATCATGGTGCGTCAAGATAATCCTCATTGGACAGAATCGCTCCCGCTAGTACTTCTGGGCCTGCGAACGGCATTCAAGGAAGAACTTTTATGCACTCCTGCGGAGCTTGTATACGGAATGTCCCTGCGTCTTCCACAAGATTTTTTCACCCCTATGGACCCAGCGGTTCCGCCGGACCCAACCAACTATGCTCATCGGCTCAAAGACACCATGTCAAAACTGCGACCAACATCCCCACGAGGGCGATCGCCACGGCCAGTTTTTATTAGTAAGGATCTTACCAAGACAAGCCACGTTTTCGTAAGAGACGATACTGTTCGCCGAAGCCTTCAACCTCCTTATCATGGACCGTACTTAATCACGAAGAAGACTCCGAAATATTTCGAAGTGTTGATCAACGGCAAGCGACAAACCATATCGATTGACAGACTCAAGCCTGCCCACATGGAGTCCACCCAACTGTCCACAACTACTATGACTCACTTCCACAGCAACTCTCCGCGACGCAAAGTTCATTTCTTTCTTCCACAAACGTCCTACAGACTGAAGGGGGAGTAGTGTAGCGACCACATATAAGCCACGGCAGCGGATGAAGAAGAAGACGCCAAGAGCGCTCGGGCACTTCTGCTCGGGTGATCAGCAGGGCAGCCATGTCGTACTTCCACAGTTCATAGAACCAACGTGTAAATAATGTAAATAATATTTAGCAGATAAAGCAACGCACGACTCGTTACAACAGTAAGAGATTTCCGCAGCTCAGCCAGGTTGAAAGGTGGATCGCTTGCGCAGTATCAAAAATGCTGACATTGACGAGCAATTTTAAAAGTGATGTGACAAGTACTTGGGGTATATCAGGCGCTTGTTCGGGGTGACTCCGAGTCACACTCAAAAACTATGTAACCATGGGGTCGAAAATTAGCGGTCACTAGGGAGCTGAAAGAACACCGCTCCCATTATTCCTTGATTGCGAGCCGGGGCGCTTGGCAATATAGCAAATGGTCTATTGAACATGTAAACACAAGCGGATGAATAGATATACAATTATTTGAAAATTTACCTTTTCATGCCCAAAACATTACTTGAAATACTGCAGACCTACAAAACTTGAAGTGATTTTAGAACACGCAGGATAACAGACATCTGGCCAATTCACCTTTTCTCCGAAACCTGTTTCTGTTTTTTTTTTTTTTTTTAATGTAGCTCATGAGTAACATTGGGCATTCACAGCACTACTTTAAGTCGAACGACTGAGGGCGGTTACGATCTGGGAGAAGGTACATATGCATTTCGAATTTTGCACACTAGGTGTAATCGGATTTGCAATATTTGCGGCCGTTTTTCTTCTCCCAGTTTCGAGATCAGTGGTGCACACCATCATACCTCGTGTCCACTGTCGGCTTTGGTTTGAAAGGACGAGCGATATGATTTGAATATGTATTGCGACGCTCCACTGCTAAGCGCACCTATGCTCGCTTTCGCGACGGAGGGCGGTCTACATTTATTGTGGCGCACGTGACACGGAAGAAAATAGATCCTTCTTGAGTCGTGGCTGCGGGGCAACGCCGGGCATCGAAGGCTAAACAGTGGATATCAGCTGTCTGTAGAAAAGCCAGCAACAGACAACGGGTGTGGCGTGGCCTATCAGGATCACGCTTCGTGATTGGACGTTGTGATCGGCTAATAGGCCTATCAGGATCACGCTTCGTGATTGGACGTTGTGATCGGCTAATATTGCAACCTGGTCGTCTGCGGAACGATAATATAAGACTCTCACCATGCCCCGTGTTTTTTAAGCTAGTTTCGCATGCAGCGATTTCGCGGCCGAAATCGCTACCGCTAGCGGCGCGACGGCACGGATCGCGAGGTTTCATTTCACATGAGCGTTATCTGCCATTGCGATCACAGCGTTATTGTAATAACTCTATGTTTGCGATGACCGATGTTGCTTGCTGCAAGCAGATGCGCACGGTCGGTTACAGCGGCTTCTAACAACAATTTAATGCCTTAGTTTTCAGTTTCACCTTTAATTTGACCCTAATAAAACAAAAAAGTGTTCAAAATACTAAATAAACCTTGACCTTTTTTTTTTTTTTTTCAAACTTTGCTGTCGCGGAGGTTGAAACCTCGGATCATTCTCGGCAGCATTACGGGCAGCGCCTTCCTCGGATCATGGATGTAAAGACTCCAACTGATATGTCGAATATGGACGACCCGAACACTCTGGACGGCGTTAAAACACGTAGTAGTGCAGTGGTTTCACACCGGTTTTGTCGATCACTTACAGGGCCTTATTCACGTCTTCCCAGAGTTTCTCTTTGGTCCCATTGTTCCTAAATTCATTGAGCTGAGCGTCCCAAAGAACCCGACGCTTCGACACTTCACTGATAAGCAGTTCATTGAACTTGGCGCGATACATCCAGTCTTACTTGGTGTGACCATTTGTGTTGCAAAAGACACGTCAATGTCGCTCAGTTCTTCTTCTTCTTTTGTTTTTCTCACTAGTGCTCGCACAAGCCGCTTCCGATTAGCGTCTCTTGCGCTCGCTACAGTTGTTACTCAGGCCAGGAAAATAAAAAAGAGCCGCGTAACTCATTAAGAAAACAAATTCTGAGTAAGGGGACAGCAATCCCCCTCCTCCACAATATCTTGAACAGTTCCGACGTGACTGCTGAAGCAAAAATGCTCGATCCACCAGAAAAAAAGAAACCGCAAACCAGTCTCTTGCGTACTTTCTCTGCTTGTCGTCTGCTTCAAGAACGTAAAAACGCCTCCGTCCTATGCGCCAGCTTTCCCGCAATGTTTCACCTCCTGTCACGTGATTCCCCGCCGCGCTGTGAGTGGCCAGCGCGGAAGCTGCCGCTCTGCTGCGGCGAAAAATTTCCAAGCTGGCGGAACCGTGCCGCTCAGCCGCTGCGTCTGGCCAGAGCGCCGCGACGGCAGAAATCGCGCCGCTCTAGGGCCAAAATCGCTGCATGTGAAACCCACTTTACACCCTCGGTGACTATGGACCAGGGTGTAAGATAGACAGGTGGGGAAACGGCCCATAGAAGCCTACCGCAGCGCCGTGACCGGATTGTGTACTCGTCTGCTTGCGGGTACCCCCGATTCGCGACAGATGGCGCTGCGGCGAGAAGAAAAAATTTGGAATCGGATTTGCATAGAACTTTATGGGAGAGTGCGCAAAATAAACCGAGAGCACGACAGTCCTTCATTGAAAATCCACGAGAAACCATCTCCGTCAGTTTAGCCGGTCGCCACCGGACCGCCCACCCGGAGTGAGAGTTCGCGGTGCTCCACATAGATGGCGCCACAGAAAAAGAGAAAATCGAAGGGGACACAATCCGGTCGCTCATTTGGTTCTCGTTTCCCCACCTGTCTTTCTTACGCCGTGACTATGGACTCTCACAAGTGCGTCAGTGGATACGGCGAGAAACCAGTGGAGAGGAGGACGCCGAGCTCTGAGCAGAATTATTAGTGGGGAGACGCAAGAGCCCTTATCTCAACTCAGTGTTCGAACGAGAAACGCAGGACGCCGGGGTTCGGCGTTCATACGCGTACTAAAGGCTCCGTTATACTCGGACGTTCAGCGCGGCGAACGCGGCGTAGCGCAGAACGCGCGTCTTTCATTGTCCGGAGACGGGAACTCGATATCTGCGGCCAATCAGTATCTGTGTGCGCGGCGCTACGTCGCGTTTGTGTACGATCTATGTTGGAGTATAAAGGCTCGTTGACGCAGTTGCCTCGACCGCGTTGCCCCGCGTTGCGTCGTGCAGCACAGCGCCTTTACACTGGCTCGTCGTAAGTGTCGCCATAGCAACAGCTCGACGGAAGCAGTCTTTACAAAGCGTAAGTGGTTGCAGTCGCACTGGAACGCAGCTGCGCGAACGAGCTTTTACAGAGCCTTGGGAGTGAGTAGAGACAAAGGATTTGCCTCTAGGCACTATAGTCATTCCACTCAGAGCTCGGCGTACTGGCGTCTCCGCCCGCTCTTGTCTCGTTCTCTCTCTCAATTTCTCGTCGTATACTACCCCGCGAGTCACTCGAACCCCCGATCGCTGGTTATTCCTCTAGAAAAGTGAACCAATGAGAAGAGCGGTCAGTTCCATCCTGCGACAAGTCCGTAGTCTCAGCGGAAAATGAGCATCCACCCCTTTTCAGCGTGACCGTCGATACACAACACTGATCGCCCTTCTCGTCGGTCGGGTTGAGCCGATTAAAATAAGACCAACGATTCGTTTTCCGAGAGTATTAGCGGCGAGATGTTTTGGTGGCGCCCTCGTATGGTTCCCCCTTGTGACGTCATTACCTTGCAAACAACAAGTTCGATGGTGTTTGTAAATAGCATGGTGGAAGCTGGAAATCATTGCGCGCTCAAAGGAACACTGCCAACACCGTCAAAATTAAAGTTCTTTCGTTCCTCTTATTTCCGTCGATGATAAATCTTTTTCTGACGTCATAGTCAGCGTTCGGCCAATCGTGGAAGGCCGACCATAGCGACGCTTTTGGTCGCGCACGTCGCCAATCGCTGCGCAGTATTCCGTCGCGCGCATCTAGCATGACAGCAGTTTAAGTGCGACAGGAGCCGACGCTACGACCCGATAGGGCCTATGTAGCAGCGCCGAAAGTGCAACGTCATGGCGCTCATATCGCCTTTGTGCGTCTGTTACCATCGACTAAACCGATCACGCACGCTGAATGCACCGTGATCCAACGCTTTTTTTTTTCTGCCTGCGCGTGATTGGCTTTGCTGGCGCTGCTCGAGATTTTCGCAAAAATCGCCTTCTGGGCACTGCAGTCTTTGTCTGCTGGTCTGTGGAACACCTTCTGAGCATGCGCTGTAGCTCTGTTGCGCGGGATATCAGACGCTGCGCACGCGTCCACAGCTCAGTGAAACTCAGCATTTTTTGCCCTGATGATTAGCAATGGGAAGGTCTCCCAATTGCGCTTTTGCAACTCCCCCACACGTACGGGGATTTCAGATCCTAATTGACTCCTCATTCGAATTCACTCGATTGAGGCGCACCGCGCTCCAGTCTGTCAACCCGCCTGGATGCGGCATTTGCGGGTCCAAGGAACGCAAGCGCGGGGGTCGAAGTACACACACCCGCGGCTGCCGTCTTTGGCCCTCCGAGCCTGTCGTTTGTCTCGCTCTGGATTCGATTTGCTCCTTACTCGCTCGGCCCTTGCTATACGCGCAGCCCTGCTGAATCTATTATGTCGGTCGAGCGGAGGCGGCGATTCGCGCTTTCCGTGGGCCGACAGACCGGAGCTGTGGCCACGGCCGGTCGAACACTTTATTGGAAGCGGGCGGAGTAAAGCTTGCCTCTTTCGGTAACTCTGCGGTTCGTCGGGCGACCGGACCACGACGAAACTAACCGAGTGGACGGCAACGAGATTGCCTTATTTCCTCTGCGCGTGTGTGTCTGTATCTATGTGCGTGCCTGCGTGTGTGCGTTTGCTTTTGTATGCGTGTGTGCGTGCATGCGTTCGTGCGTATCTGTATTGTTTGTTTCTGCGTATGTATGAGATTGTGCATATTTCCGGCGCATGTCTGCGTGCATGTTTGTGTGTGTATGTGTGTGTGTGAGTGTACGTCCGTATGGCTGAGAAGGACGGTAAAGCCCTCCTTTAGAGCCGGCAATTGTTTATTTCTTTTCGGGTTCATTTCTACGTTCGTGAAGCATGGTGTCTCGAGGGCTATTTCTGAGGCATATATAATGCGTATCATATTCCAGATAAAAATGAGGATATATAGAGCGCCATTTAATTTTATTAAGAAGGTAACGCGTGAGGGTAAAACCATTCACTTAATATACAAATATATGACATGAGCAAGAGGTAAACTTTTAGAAAAAAGGGTATCGATAGTCCTCCCCAAGGGGAGGAACCTCTCTGGTTGGCATCGTCAGTATGCACTGGCGTCGGTGGTGGGGAGAGCCAAAACCTAGTCCAGTTTTGTCCGAATTTTGAGCGAAGGGCTAATCTTATAGCGGTAGGATGATAATGTCCGGGTACACAAACGAGTTTCCGAGCAAGAGGGAGATTCCACCTTTCCCTCTTCTTCAACTGTTTGGTGTTCTGCGCGATTTGTGAGTTGAGGAGGAAAGCTAAGAAGGAAAAAAATTAGAAATCGTTTCATGGCCCCTTTAAGCTATAGTAACAGACAGTTTAAGAAAGGTACGTAAGATTAGGCTCATGTTCATACTTCTTGCTTCGTGACTCGCTGCTCTGCGTTCCTGCTGGTTGATGCCGCCATCTTTTTGGATGTGGTTTATAACACGACGCTTGAGGCTCACCTGGCCTAGCGTTTCTTAAAGGGAAGCTGAAGTTGTTCTTGAAAAAAATGCGTTAGAGGTGAATAATAAAGTATTTTTATCGCGTGAATCTAAATATCACGTTCGTAATCCCCGAAAATAAAACTAAACGCGAGAAAACACGAAAAACCTCCGACCAGCCCTTACTTCCTACCCAGATCTTTCGGCCGGCAAGCGCGTGTCGCTCGGGTGGGCGGTGCGTGCAATTGCGAGCTTGTCGTCCCGACTGGGTGCCTCATGGGTACACTGTACCTAGAGTTCCTGTATAGACCTTTTTCGCATAACCTCAAACCAGCCAGTAACTGACGTACTCTCGACCTGGTGCATTCTTGGATTGCCCGCTGACACAGGGTATGCAACCGCCAAGGGTATGGGCGAAAAGGCTTAAAAACGGACGTCGTGCATGAGTTAGTTCCGAGTGCTCCTTTTTACCGTGCTGCAATTTCCGAAAATCTACCGTTGTCTGGCTACCACTGCGCGGTCGTCGGATGGATAAATAATTTTAAAAAGCATAAGAAGAATAGCAGAAAGTGTGCCATGAGCACAAGAAGCTGCAGCGCGAGTGTGGCAGCAATGTTATCGAGCTTCGCATTTTCCCCAAGAATCTTTATTTATGAAGTCAGTCGATTGCAAGCTTGAATCGCGAGAGATTCGTATCAGACTCAACGTCACGTTTAAGTTCACGACCACTTCGTGTACGACAAGAGGGCCGATTTTAATTACCGGCGCAGGTAGTCCAATTAGGTTATCACTGCAAGCCCCATGGTATGTGAAAGGTATGAAAAGGTCTACATGCCACCACTCAAGATGGAGCTATCAAATGCCGAGAGCTTACCTGCATAGACTACATTAAACTGCTCATATACTGTATACTTCGCTGTGGAAACTCAATCAAAACACGCCACCGTCTTCGTCCTCGTTCTCTCGAGGAGGCAGGGTGATGCCCTGTGAGTAGCCAGCTGGATTCAACCGGACAAGCTCCAACCAAGTTATTGCAGCCCATTATAGCCAAGTCTAGCCAAGTTCCCCCCATACCCACACCGTTGCCTACCCAGATAGCTGTGCTGCCAGAACTAGCCGGTATTTCTTTTTCTAAACCGCTAGACGGCGTCGTCGGCGCCGCAATCCACCTCTTTACGAAATCACCGGTTCAAGAGTTTTTGGTAGAGAACGCGCGTCCACACCACGAGCGCTCTCACGAGATCTCGCTTGAAAGCATGCCATGGCCGCTCGTGAATCCATCGAACGCGAACATGTGTTTTCATACCAGAAACTCTGGAACCATGATTTCGAAAGAGGTGGATTCTCAAGATGGCGGCGTCGTTAAAGAAGAGGTCTATAGGCTCCCTACGATAGCCAGAGTTGCGAGTTTGATTCCACGTGCCGCGTGCCGCCCTCGCCGCTATTCGCCCAGATCCGATCACGTGAGGAGCCGTATCAAGTGTCGTGCAGCAAAGTAGACGTTGCACGCGCCCCGGCGTACGTTTCCCGGCTTTTGAGTGCGCCGCGCGCCTCGAACGCGCGGCGCTGCTATTCGCCGAATTCAGTCACGTGAGGAACTGAATCCACATTCCATGCATGAACGCGCAACTCTGGCTCCCGTAGGGAGCCTATAGACGCTTTACAGCAGCTGTGCATGGGCGCCGCCATAACTGACCTTCAGTTTTTGTTCCCCTTTATTCCGTTCGCTTGACTTCATCATTTTCATAGCAGGACGGGTTATTGCCATTTTAAGTGTTACTGTGTCCTTCCCCCCAGCATAGGCCGTTGTGGAGACTCGTCAACGCCGGTAAGACAAGAGAAGGGCGGTTATGGCGGCTCAATCTGGCGCGTGTGTAAAGCGCATTCGGTGGGAGTTGGTACCACGAGGGCGCCACAGTATTTGGTGCCCCTGTAGACTTCCGGTAGTGTATTTATTTCTTCTTCAGTAACACACAGCGATCGGAAAAGAAGATTTTCCTTCGGAGAGGTACCTGTAATAGGTTTGTAAGAACCTGCGCGCTTTGTAGAAAGTAGTACAAATAACAAAAGGATGTGTGACAAGAGGAAAAGAAGAGGAAAACCGGAAGCGCGCAGGTGTCCGCCGATAGTGGGCGGCAGCGAGCTTGTTTGCAAACAAACATCGGTGAATACAGGAACTCTAACTGTACCCACGGGTGCACGCACGTGCAGGGTGTGTCTTAGCCACCGTGGTCTTAGCCAGCGTTATTAGATTAGCTCAGTTACGGAACTGCTCATAGACGCTGCTTGCCCGAGCAGTACCCCCCTTGCTCACCACGACTCGCCTGCCGTCGCTCAACGCGCCGGACGGCAGCTTTGATAACTGCAGCAACTGCAGTGTATTCTATGGGATACGCACGTTTCTAAGCACGGCGTCTAGTTGGCGCTTCAACTCTGCTCTATGGAACGCAAATTTATGAAACAAAAATCTAGATGGCGCGTCGAACGACGGCAGGCGGATTGAAGTGAGTGAGGGGGGGGGGGGGGGGGGTACCCCCTTCGGCGGGAGTACCACACCTGAGGTAATCTAGTAACGTTTGTCTTAGCATTAGTTTGGCAAGCTTGCAACAGGGAGTATTCATTGGCGGCCATAGCTGTGTGCGCGAATGCTGAGCGCGTGCTGATGGCGAGCTTCCGCAGTTCTTTTGCAACGTGCATTCCGCACCATCAAGAGTGCCGGTCTTAGCAGCCTATTGATGTGAGCTCGTTCTGAGCATGCGCTCTAAACAGCACCCACAAATATGGCGTCCAGTGAATACTCCCTATTGCACTGGCTTGCCCGCACGAGGAGTGACATGGCGGCGGCCAGCCGCCTTGTTTGCCATCGTCTATATTCCCCCGCACAGGCACCAGTCGTGACGTCCTTTTCTGTTTTCTTTTTTTTTATAAATAGCGAGAGTGCCCGCGCATAAATAGCATCCGAAAACTCTAGATATGACGTCACGGCGGTCTTTGAAAATGATTTCATGCAGCCTCCGTGCGCCAATTCGAAACATAATCTCGATATTCATGAGGCGAAATAAAGACGTCATAAGTGATTTTTTTCTTCCTCAAATACAGAACTGGTTCAGTGCATTTTTAAAGGGATACCGAACCAAACATTTCAGTGTCCATAATAGATGGCACACGATCTTTTCACGAGCCAGCTGCCACCGGTGTGCGCGAGCACACGGAACGAAACTAACGTCATAGTTCTTATTGACGCCCAAGATGCCAGCGAAATATGTGAGCTCCGGGAAAAGGAGAATAAAGACGGGCTTTTCACCTCAACCTTGGGGTTTCATGTAAAAGGTAGGTGATTAATTGTTCTAACAAGCACGCAGCTTTTACTGGTGGAGATGAAAAGCCTGTCTCTATTGTCTCTTGCCCGGAGCCCATGCATTTCACTGTCTTCTTAAGCGTGAATCGTGGACTGTGACGTCAATTTCGTTGCATGTGCTCGGCGGCTGCCGGCTCGTGGAAAGATTGTCCGCCACTCATTATGAGCACTGAAATGTTTGCTTCAGTATCCCTTTAAGCTCTCAGCGACTGGGCAATATCGGCTCGGCAGGATTGCATGGAGGGATTTTCTCGACCCCGAGCCAGCCGCATGCAGGCTCTTTTGCCACTGACCCGCGACAAATCGAAACTTGGCTCTGTCGCTGTGGGCCTCTCGACAGCTCCGTTGTTTGCGAGGCCGACAAGCAGCCGGGCCCGGTTCTGTCCCCGGCTACAATACGGACACTTCCGGCGTGGCTTTATTTAAACCCCGCGACCTCCGATCGGTTTTGTTTGGAGAAGAGACGCTGCTGCTCCTGTCCCACTTTCCCGCCCCCCCCCCCTCTTTTTCCTCTGCTGACTGGATAGCACAACTCCTGGCGCCCAGCCCGCGCCGTTATTTGCGGCTATATTTTTTTAATACCAGGTGCGTGGGGGCGCGGTAAAGTCCCATCGTTTCATCGGGTCGTCGGTTTGCTTTTTTTGTGATATAGTTTGTTGCATCTCGCGTCCCGCAGGGGCTCGACTTCAGACGTCCTTTAAAGGGCGCACTGGACCGGCTCAAGCATGAGCCACGTGGGAATGCGGTGTAAAGCGGTGGTCACACTACAAATACATCACACAAGAGACAGGTATGCCGACACTGTCTAAGGCAGTCCTTGTATCACATTGCTTAAAGGGGCCATGAAACGATTTTTAAAGTTTTTCCTTCTTAGCTTTCCTGGTCAACTCAAAAATCGCGCAGTGTGCCAAACAGTTCAAGAAAAGGGAAAGGAGGAATTCAACTATTGTTCGGACCTTTGTTTGTGTACCCGGACGTTACCATTCTCCCCATAGAAGATTAGCCCGTCGCTCAAAATTCGGACCAAAGTTGTTTCCCTACCCTGTTCATTCCTAAGCTGACAGTGCTGTAGAAGCTAGTAGCGCGTTGGACCAGCCACACTATTGCCACGTGATCACGCTCCCTGGCGCATTCCCACGCGCAGAGAATGTCAGGTGATGAAAGGGAGGCGGCTGATTGGTTCGGCAAGCGCGTAGCTCCCACCGCACTGTCAGCTTAGGGGCGAAGGGTGTATAGTGAGGTTCGGGAGTCGTGTGACGTGCGTTAAGACGGGGTCACGTGCTGTGGGTACCGCGGATGTATCACAGTGAAAAGGCAGATGGCTTTCCAAGGGAAGGAGGTACGAGATAGACCGCTATGTTCTCAAATTTTCGTACCGAAAATCAAGTTTCTCACTTTCTACCTTCTTTCCTCTGGCCCGCTAAACAATATGCTACTAGTAAAATCACCAATGTAAAGTCATTTATTCCAGTCCAAAATTCGTCTCATGGCCTCTTTAAAACACTTAACCAAAGCATTGCACATTTGTAATGAAATTTTGTCAATTTCTTTTCAAGATGCTTTAAAACCCCACTCTAAAAAAAAGTTAGCAGTCCCGACTTAATTCACAGTACAATCACATCGATAGCTGAGACAAGTCACTGCGAGGTCGTTGGGCATCGGCGTCGTATACACGCACCGTGGGGTGCGTGAACAAAAGCGTTCGGAAAAAAATAAACGTCCAGCCATTTTGTTCCGAACGCTTTTCTTTTTTCCGGACCGCGTGAAGGCGCGTCTCCCGGCACGAGTTTTTGCATAGCCTCCTCTATACTGACAAAGCCTGGCAGATCGCCACGAGACGCGGCCGCCGAAAGTGAGAAGGTAGAGCGGCAGACAACGGATGAGAGCAGAGCCACGTGACTGGCACCCCGCTGCGGCGAGACGCCGAAACACACTTCTCCCGAGCGAACAACTGTGTTTCGGGTACTCGCCGTTGCAAAAGCTGTGCGCTGAATACCAGGTTCCCAGAGAAATGCTCTCTGCTACCAGATCCTCGAGCTCCAAATCTGCGACCGGACACTCTGTTGATCCGTCGTCGAACTGCCAAGTTTTGTGAGTATAGAGGAGGCTAAGGTTTTTGGCATTGACAGTGCCACTACGGCACTTAGTTATCGGCTATTTTTTTCTTTCTTTTTTTAAGGAGCACCGTGCATTGGGTATTGGGCACTACAAGAACGGTAAGGATAGGGCGAGTTGATAACGCTCTGTGGTAACGCCTTCGCTACGCAAGCAGCGGACCCAGGATCAATTCCCGCGGGCGGCGGCCGATTTTTTTTAAGGACTTGGCCACAGCGACGACGGACGCCGTACAACGCCAACAACAACATCAACTACAGCTACAACATCAACGACGGACGTCACTGCCGGTAGTGGGAAGAGCCCATAAGAGCTGACGCTGTAAAAAAAGAGTCAACGCTGACTTCTTTTGGGGAAGTCCAGAGTTGTCCACGTGGTGATACCTTTAACAGGGTCCAATCACTCTAGTGCTCAGCGGAGTCGGTGGACTCTGCCCCCGCTAGGGCATGATGACTCTATCACTCAGTGGCGAATGGTGACCACCTTTATGCCTGGAGTGAGGCGACTACTTTTCACGAGGGTCAGCGGTGTTTTTCCAACACCATCGGGTGACTCCCGTTTCACTAGAATCACGCGACCCCACCATGAGTCACCAGATACATGGAGTCCGACGACTTTCAGACAGGAATAACTGGATTCCGGAGCAGCCACTGGATTCCGGCGCCTTTATTGTGCGTGATAGATTTAGTCGGTGATAAGAAACCTACAAAGACGATTATCGCAGTGACATTGCACTTTTGGCGCTACTTGATTGGATGCATCGAATCGTAGCGTCGGTTCCGGTCAAACTTAAAGATCAACGACCAGTTCGCGCTTTTCCACTTTTCCCTCGTTTCCTCCTCTTTCCCCCTCTACCCTGTCCACCGTTGTCTGTTTCCTCCTCCCCACGGTGAGGAGGATCTTCTGCCCTGCAGAATCTCAAGCCTGGTCGTCGGCCTTCAGATTGAAACGGACAGTCCGCAGGCGACCGTCGGCGCGCGCAGCTGGTACCTGACGAGGCGTACCTCTCCACGTGGCCTCACGTCATTAAGGGTTGAATCATAACGCACAAAGGCATAGCGCTGCAGGCGTATGACGTTGCAACTTCAAACAAGACAAAATCATAAGCGCGATAAACCGCCTCCTTTCGCTACAAACTTCAGTCGCCCCGAGGGGCTCCTAAAAATTCGAGAGTTCTAAGAATTCAAGGCCCGACACGCACTTACTAAGAAAGAGGAACCCGTGGAAAAGTTCTCACTAATTAAAACATGCTCGTGACGCAAGATTCCCCCCCCCCCCCCAAATAAATTTAAACTTGTGTCACGGCCTGCTCACACGGCGGCCCACAACCAAGCATAGCAAATCATTACGCACGCATAATATTCTGTGTTTCACGGATTTATAAAAATAATCGGGGCAAGTTTTTTTTAATAACTGTCTTTTGCCAACTTGAGAGCGAGGAATCACAAGGAGGGTTATTTGCATAATTTTTTTTCGGCCCTTTGTTTTCCGTTTTGTGTCGCGTCTAGATTTTCTGTAGCTGATCCTGGGTCACCAGTTATCGAAACACGGAAAGTAACGAGAAAAAAAACCACGCAAAAACGCCGTATTCGTAACGCGTTTTCTTTTACTTGCTTACCAGCAACACACTTAATTACTTTTGGAGTGCAATACGAGTCACGGAACTCCTTATACAGTATCGTGCTCCTGCCTGATGTGAGTATAGACCTTTCCAATGTTTACAAAATCACAGTCCAGCGTGCGATCTTCACAGCCCAGCACGTGCGTGTTCGTCGCATCTGGAAAGCGAGCAAAGCACGCGCCATACGCACGAACGCTCAAAATGGCACCGGCCACTAGCTCGTTTTTGGAAAGGTCTATACCTTCAGACGAGCGAAGCAGCGTGCTGGTCGCGGCGACTCGGCGGCTGCCCGCGCCTCTGCCCCGGCGCGAGATCTCTCGTGACCTTCAACCCGTGACGTGTGGAGAGCATGGCATAAACGGGTCATTACTCCCGCAAGACCGATGAGCAGCCCCGCGGGCCACATCGAGGGGACGGCACCAAGTGGCCGGGCGCCAGATATACTCCGGTCGCCATTGCCCACAAATGGTCGGGTAGGCGCGTTAAACTCTCATTTCTTTGCGCTTCATTCGTTTCGGGTTAAATCCGCCAGAAACGTGAAAAAGAAAATGATTTCGTTAGTTTTCTTCTGAGCATGGCAGGACGGACATCATTAACTCTATGACGACATCAAAACAAAGATTTCATATTCATTCTACAGATTGTCTCAAATCGCGGCGAAACTCTTGAAATCGAACGCAAAAATTCGGTTTCTTAAAGGGGCGGTGCAACGATATTCAATTGGAATGTTTTTCACTTTACACGAGCTTACTGGCACTAGTGGGACTCAAGGTTACTCGCACGCAACGCAACTGACCAAGAAACTCTATTGTTGCTCTGTAATTTCGAGGACAAAACCGAGCGTTTTCATTCAATCTCTCCTTCGCAAAACCTGATGACGTAGCTGGGCGGTAGCAGTACCGCCCAGTGACGATATTTTGAATACGGCTCATAGATTGAACCAGAGCATTGCGTGGGCACTCGATTTGGGCTCGTGATAATCTATAGCTCGAGAAGAATTTGGGTAGTAGTGTCCTGTGTCCAATCGCTGCAATGACGACAACAGCCGAACCATAACAATGTCTGGAACTCAGCGCGTGTCCTGTGACTTGCCAACCCCAGCGCATGGCTATGATCAACAGTGGCGGCATATAATCGGCTCCAGATCACGTGGCCGCTTGTTCTGGCTCCGAGCTGAGGGGGTGAACTCTGCTCGTTTTTTTTATTTTTTTTTCGGCGACTTCGATTGCGTGTGGTGAAAAACGAACGGGTATTTCACAGGTTATTAACTTCAGGGATCCCTTCTAGGCGGTATTTGCGCAAAATACAAAAATCGTTGCGTCGCCCCTTTAAAGGGGCCCTGTTTGTAGGATATATACGAACTTACCACGTGCACCTTGCATTTAATTGCATTATAATTATAACCTTAAATTGCAAGCTTCACCCTTGTTGGTGTTAGACTGCTGGCAGCTGATAAAACCCGTTTACTCTACTGACGTCTAACCCCTGGTTAGCTCAGTTGGTAGAGCGCTCCACCTGTAATGGAGAGGTCCCGGGTTCGCTACCTGGACCAGGCGGATTTTTTCGGTCGCTCACCAGTCACCTAGATGTGTTTGGAGATTTGTGTTTGTCCTTTGTCCCTCTTGTTCCCACTCTCCAGGGATTATTTTCGTCATTCTTGTCCAGCTCGCTTGCACCTTTGCATTCAATTGCATTATAATAATAGTAATAATCGTGCCGGGATCGACTGCGCGACGCCCCGAGAGTTGCGGGAGAAGCCAGGAGAAGCGGAGCTCACGTGACCAAAGCGGGGCCAAGAAGCGCGACGTCACAAGAGGCACGTCAGCGATTGGTCGAAACGAGAGACGTGCCCTCGGTCACGTTTTGGTTCGCGATTTTAAGAATACTGTTCCAATTTCCGCTGTAATAACCATGAAAAGTATAAATCGGACCGAAAATGATTACTAAACCGTAAATAAAACAGCATAATTGTTTTTCTCTTTGCTACACTAGACGCGAAACGGGCAACGAGCAACTATGGGCAAACAATATCAAATAAAAAAGAACACGGTACTCGATGAATTCAGGAAACAATGGTAGTCATGCCAATTTGTGCGCTGCAGATGGCTGTTCTAACGGTCGACTGAAGACCTAGTACTTCTTCGGGCGACGCTAGTTTTCACGTGTGGGTTGCCGTTCGTGTTCTTTGACGACGAAAAGAGGGCGTCCGACTTTGGTGAAAACCAAAAATGGTGCTGTTTATTTTCTCCTGTTTGGGGAGCGTCCCCCGCAGAGGAACCAGGTTCCCGGAACGGCCGGATCGCTGCCGCTTTCCCCTCGGCATCTCCGCCCGCGTCCTGTCCTTCGGCAATGCGGGCCGCTCGAGGCCGGCTGGGCGGTCTCCGTCGGGTGATGGCGGAGGCCGCCATACACGTACTCCCGTTCCGTTGGTGTTAGGTCACTGAACGGAAGCTCGAACTCGCTCGCGAGAGCGTCATTGCCGTCCATGGTGACAGAATCGACGAAACGACCGCGCCACCGCGCTGCTATAACCTACCAAGATAACCAGAGTCTCGACCGACTATTCACACTTGACGTCACTCCCTACGTCACCTCCGTTTTCGAAGGCCCAGAAACGAGAATGGAGATTGTTCAGTTCCGGCTTATTTACTTTTTTCGTAGGCACAGAAATACGCGTCTCAAATGTCTACGAAAAATTGGGCAGCATGCTATGTTCCCAAGAAGCCTTAAAACGCCATTTAAAAAAATAAATAAAATTGTCTTCATTCTTCCTTTAAGTAGAGATTAAACTTTTTCCCAATGATAGCCCTTCCCCATGTGACTTCCTCGGAGCGAGTGGAACTCGGCCTGATCGGGCGGTATTGACACGCGACCCACAACCTCCTCAAAGAAATCAACGCGACGAACCCTTTCGAGCACCCACAAAGATGGGTGTCGATAGCCAAGAACGTTGGCGACGCCGTCGAACCCAGAAAGGTGTTTACCCGTGCGGTCGGTACGCGAGCGGTGCGACCTATTGCTTGCATACATCCAAACAAATGACGAGGCCAACATAAGATAGTAGGGATCCCACAACACACTGGAGCGAACCATAGATGAAACTGCTGGTCGCACAGTCCTAAAAAAAAAGAAGGCAAAAAAAAACATGTTGAATTAACCTGAGACTAGGGTGGAGAAGAAACATCAAACCTTAGAAATGACAGAAAATAGACAGGACGACGTCTCAAAATGATGTTCCTTGAAGTTTCTTCGCCACCCCAGTCTCAAGTTAATTGAACATGGTTAATATTCACCAGCTCGCCTGCACCCTTACGATTTTTTCTATAGGCAAAACACGTTCACAACAGGCAACTGGAAAGAGATTCACGCACTTCGTAGCAACGCGAGGAGATTCGCGGTGTTGGATTGGCTTGACCGAATACCCGCCTTGGACTGTTTGTGGCAGTTCTCAGGAGCATATCTAGATGGCGCTGCAAGTCTTTACGTATGCGTTTGCCTTCCGCTATACTAAAAGTGCGCGTTCAACGCGCTCCGTAATGTCACGTCGACAGCTTGCGTGCGTTGTACGCAGTGCTGACGCGAGGGACTTTACGCTATTCTAAAACTCTCTATTATCGTTTATAATGTGCCCGTGTGGCAGGGGTATAACTTTCCCCTGTCTAAATATACGAGCAATTATTACGCGCACATTGTCCAAGCATATCAGTGGCGGAATCAAGTGCTATATTTCATCCTTCGCTTCCGGAAACCGTTCTACAGCTAACCTTAATTGTCATGGAAGAGTGATTAATCTCAAACCACTCGATGACTCACGAAGGAGGCGATCAAGAATTTTCTTCTCCATGTTTCAGTATTTAAAACGATTTTTCGGCAATAAGAACTCCGTAGCTTTTTTCATCCTCCTCGTGCCCGTGCACACATTAATGACAGAAAGATTGAACATGCATGCAGCGTTCCTTTTAGAATAAACAACTGATCAGAATGGCAACAACCTCTGTCCAAAAACCTTTCCGAATAGTGACTGCAGACTTATGAAGCGATGATATAATAGTTACGGTGATCCCCTTAGCTCAGGAGCGGAGTGGCATACCTAACTTCTTTGCGTGACTAAATGAGGAGTTTTAGCAGATGAATTATCGTAAACGATTTTAGAGTCGGGGAATCGCCCTGCCACTTCCAAGCGGGATCCTAAGCACAACCTGAAGTGATAGGTGTGGAAAAAAATAATATATACTGTAAACGACTTAATTTTCGCGGGCTCAAATTTCGCGAATCGGGCCAAAGCTGAAAATTTGAAATTATTCGCGGGTTCTAATTTTCGCGAATCGAGTGTAGCTTCCGTAGCGTACACATATTGTCCGAATTGTTCGCAGGACGTATATTTCGCGAATTGTAGGCGATTCGCGAAATTTGCGAAAATTAGGTCCTCGCGAAAATTTCGTTGTTTACAGTATTGCATTTTATGACCTATTGTATACAGGGCGCAACCATGATGGATGCATGCTCCCTTTCGTTTCATTGAATGAGGTCTTCGGCGACGTGAGCATTACCGCGCTCGAACATGTATCACAACGTCTCGTCGTAGCTCCGTTTCTATTCGTGAACATCCGTTTTCTTTATATACTAACGCTTTATTTTTGGGCACTCCTCGAGGGACATCCGACATTTCTGTTCTACCCTGATAGCGGCAAATAAAACAAAATGACGAATCGTGACGTTGGAACAACGGCATGCCATCTCATATACAAAACATTGGACCAAAGCCCACTCAAAAAAACGGCACAGGCAAACGCACACACCCCACGCACCTATAGAGACACATGGACACGAAGGAAGAAAAGAAAACGCGAAGGACTTTACTGCGTCTTGGACTCCTGGTCCGGAAAATCCGGGCGTGGGCAAAAGCGAGCCCGCGGCCGAGACCGAAGGTGTATCTCCCGTTCTTGATCGTGACAGACGGACCGAGAAGCTTCGTTCGCGTCGCTGGACGAAGAGTGCCCAGCATCAATCCATCATGACTTCAAGGAGAAAACAAATACCAGTGAGTTATCGGAGACCAAATGTGTCTAGGGATATATACGAACTTACACGTAAGGAAACAAAGGAAACGCCATATATATATATTTTTAACGCGGTGTGGTGTTCTTTACGCTATATACGTTTACAACTGTTGCGAGGGATTACGTCAAGATGCGAAAGCACGTTATCACGGCAGCCAAGCAGGACAACGCTTGGTTATTATTGTAGTTCGCGGTCGTACTTAACGAACACGATACAACCAATTACGGTAAACAACACCAGGATGGAGTTTCACCTGCTCATTGTACAATGCTTATGAGTATAACGTTTCACTTGTTCATTGTACAATTTCATGAGTATGGCGAAGAGTGGTACACCAACACAACGGAGCTACGGACATAGGAGCAGCAAATAAATGTTAGTTCTCTCTCTCTCTCTCTGTCTGTCCCTATCTCATGATTATTACCCATCACTTGCTCATGGTCCCTGAGCCTCTTGCATTTCTTGTTTAATCTTATTCTGACTTTCGTCATTCACTGATATAACACTATTTTGCACCGGGACCGGCTTTCTCCGTATTCTGCTGGAAAGTGAACTCACATACTTTTTTAGAGTGTAGTCAAATGTTGCCAAGCGCTAAATTGCGAATGGGTTCTTATTTCTATTTTAGTAATCACGTAGTCACTAAAAAAAAGAAGGCTCGGACTTCCCATTGGTTCTCCATGAATGATCGGTTGCTCCGATTGCATTGCCGGAGAGCCCAGGCAGCACGAAAATATCGGACAAATAACGGACAAATATCGGTCAAAGTTTTAAGAAATAACGGTCCCATAATGATTTGCAACCCGGCTCCAGATCGGTCAATAGCTTGAACCGATCACGGCGAAGGTTTTGAGACCGATATCGTCAACCGTTTTGCAACCGATATCTTCAACCGTTTTCCGGCCAATATCGTCAACCGTTTTTCGGCTATCTTTCAAAATGTTTTGTGGCCGTTATCGTTGAACCATTTTGGGATTTAGATGTCCGTCGTTGAAATATGTAAGAATGCGAATGACTACGACAGCAAATGTGAAACTCTTTATTTTCAACGAAAACGGACGCTTCATTTTAGGGGGAATCGGAAATGTCAGACCATTTTCGACTTGGACAAGGGGTATGGGAGCCACTGTAAAATATTTCCACTCCATTTTATGGGTAAAAGTTGCGGGTTCTATAGTGCCGGCATGGTTTCCCGTAATCTAGAAACTGAAGTCTTTAAATACAAGGCATACATTTTTGTAACATGATGGAGCGTCTGTATTTCACTTTACGGACAGCTATCCGTTTTCCCATTTTATTGGTAAAATTTGCTGGTTTTATATTGCCGGCAAAGCTTCCCGTAATCTAGAAACTGGACCGTCTGTAAAAACAAGGCACGTAATTTCGTAAAATGATGCAATGTCTGTAGCCCACTACGGACAGCTATCCGTAGGAATTATGAAAGCTGTCGGCACTAAATAACGAAGCACTATACCTTTCGGCCTTATACAAGACCAAAGTTACGAGCCATCCGTACCACCTGCACCTCCGATACATCAGGCGACTCCCCTGTAAGGGCTATACCTCTGCCAGGTGTGTCACCTGACGTATTGGAGGTGCAGGATTGGTGCGGATGGCTCGTAGCTATGGGCTTCAAGAAGACAGAAAGGTTTAGTGCTCCGTTAGTTAGTGCGAACAGCTTCCATGTTCAAGCAAGTCGAAGTCACATGAAGCTTTAGGGTACGGATTGGTATGGAGAGTTGATAGCTCCGTCATTCAATATATAAACTTGTATAATTTTTCATCCTTAGACAAAACAACAACAGTTCAACAAGAAAAAGAGCACACAACCTCCACTACTCATTTCCAGGATTTTGTTTGTGTGAGATCAGATGTTCCTTGAGGTGACAGCTGAACAAACGAACCAATTAAGCAGTTTTGCCACGATGCCTTTATTGGAAGAAGGCATGCCTTGATTTAAGTTGGGAGAAATTTTACATTACAGTTGTCCTTGCGCTCGCCGTCTAGCTGCCCCTCCATGCTTGAGCTTATAGTTGTCAATCAATTGAATACCTCTTCGGTATCTTCATGGTGCACAGAAAGGGCAGCCTGAAATAAAGAGCAGAAGATTCAAAATCAATACACACTCACAACAAACTGTATATGACATACATGGTTAACATCAGCAAGCAACGTGTTTACCACCTAGCCCAGCTCCTCACCTTTCTACTGCATATGACCATATAAAACAAACCTCCCATAAATTGAACCAAAGTAAAATTTTTTATTGATTTGAATACCCAACACAACAAGTGCTTGAGAAATAAAACTAGCAAATTAAAATTTGCCTCACCATTCAGTGATATTAAGCACATTCAAGTGAGCCATATCTTCTTTAGACTATACAGTTGGCTCGCAATAATTCAAACTCGGATATTTAATACCTCTGGTTAAGTCAAACAAATTTCAAAACTTGGGTTGTCCCGCTACGTTTTCAATGTATTCATAAGCCGCTTAATTTGAACGACGTTTTCGTGTAATTCATACTTTTTGTTTTCGCGGCCCCGTGAGCGCACTTCTTTCCGAGCACCAGTGCACTGTGGAGAAGCAGCACCTGCGGAGCTTGCTTTCACAGGTGTTGCTTTCCCGCGGTGCACTGGGGTTCAGTAAGAAGCGCACTCAACAGGGCCAAAGCAGAGCAGAGCCGTATTATAGAGCTTGGTATATGAAAAGAGCAAGCAGAGCCAATTCGTGCATCAGACACTGATAGAGGGCTCGACAAGCTCTCTTGGCCCACCAGAAGCTGAAAATAATCCGCTAGCCATGGTAGCGAAAAATGGTTTTGATAAGTGCGTAAGAGTTAAATGTAGTAACTCTTCATGGTTGAAAATATGGTGCACGCAATGTTTCGATTATGGTTATGCAAAAAGATGTAAGAAACGAATGTGCCGCTTGATTTCTGTTTTGCTCAAATGGAGTCTGACCGCTTCGACAGCAGATTCCCGGCGCTCGACGCCTGGGGTACGAATTACGTGAATCGTTCAGCTGGTCGCGCATGCTTTTTATATTTTCTATATCTTCCACCTTGATTTCGCATGACCGTGATCAGAACATCACTGCACCCCAGTCACCGAGAGTTACTCCGACGAGCTTATTAATTTTGTTTCTCACAACCACCACCAGGATATTAAGCGCGGCTACTGGTTGGCCACATACGAATTTGTGAAAACGCTCTGGAACACACCCAGCCCACCTTCAGCCAATGGTGCCTCCTCATTTGCCTTCGATACATCCCAATGAATGGTTAAAGTGTCTCTATGTATGTCTCTGAAGCAGACGACACATGAGCGGCAAAAACGGGCGCCGCGCGGCAGTTTCCATATCAACTTGCACGGACGCTGTGATGTGGCGGCATGGCTTTATGTCGCAGCATTCACGTAAGCTGCTATAGAAACTGGAGCACAATGCCCGTTTCCATTACTCATGGGTCCCTGCTTAACAGACCATAATAGACGACTGTTTTGCTGGTTGAACAAACTTAATTTTGATTTGAGGTGTCATGTGCTGTCTAAACAGTCCCTGATAAACAACATTTTTGAGGGTTGAATAAACTTGTGTCATAAATTTTACCCATGTTTCATGAATGACATACCTGCTTATGATTAATGGGCCTGTGCAGAGGAAATCATGAGATATCTGTTTTGTATGTGTAGCCATTCATATAGAAAATCATAATTTATCTTGCAACACATTTAGATGAACTTCTGATAATTCGAGCTTTTGATAATTTATACAAAATTCGTGACTTCCTGGAGTTTCAATTGATGAGTTTACTGTATGTCACATTAAAATTAATGGTTTAGCTTCTTGGGCTTAATGATATCTGAACCTTTTCCTTTGGCAGTACATTAAATGCAAAATAGTACAGCAATGCATTTGCTCTAGTTTGTGCACTGGCACAGGCTTGTGCAACTAAGTCAAACTAGCATTAAAGGGAAGCTGAAGCACTTTTTAAGAAATCTGAGTCAGGAGCAGACTTCCATAGCGTTTTGGCTTGTTAATTCAGTAATCGCACTAAACATGGGCAAAAGTCAACGTAAACTGCATTTATCTTGAAAAATATGTGCAGTGATATGCATTGAGCCTTTCTTCCACCTTTAACCTGTCCAAAGCTTCGTGACATCATCGTTGGCATCCCCAAGTCAGCCTATTGGCGAGCAAGGGTTATCGGACCCTGCTGATCACTTTTGCTAGTCTATCTCCGTTCTTTCACTCTGCTTTGCTCGGTGTGCTACAACCCCCCGAGCGGGGCTACGCCGAAATTTTAATTAACGATTACGACGCTCCTACTAACAAGATTAATAGAAAACTTTGACTTGACTCGGGATCTCATTGGATGGGTCTTTGGTGGCTCATGGACTGGGAAGTGGAGTTTGCGGATAAGCGTCCCAGCGTGCCCCTACTTGGCGACATGTGCCGCTTAGCATATCCAGTTCAATTCTAGCAGCCAAACACAGTATCCAAGCTACAGCCGTTAGATCAAGGCGTAATTCAAAGGTAGTCTAGACTGTGTTTGCAAATTATAAATGTCCAGGCATGTCTGTCAATTAGCCCATCCAGAGGCTTTCGGAGATGACCACGAGAGCCAGCAGCTTGTCTTGGGCAGCTCACTGTCAGCCACTCTGTCCCTCTGTGCACAGTGCCACCTTCATGAGCTCCCACTGAAGAAAAGAAACAGAATATGGAAATTGTGATGACTGCAATGAGAACCAATCAGAACATCCCAGCAGCAGATGCTACGGTATGGTGGCTGGAATGCGCCTCCGCATTTCTTAGCATTCTATACCACCCATGCATTAAAAGTGGTCTCTAAGCGACAACATTAAATGACGCCACAGTAGCCGGCATGTCCTGCTGTCGGATGAGACAACCCTGGCGGCTGGTTGTACAACTTCTGGCAATAAATATATAAGCTAAAGGCAAGCATCACTGGTCTCGCAACATCCAAAATCCTGGCTGCTAAAGCTTCTATGGACTGTTAAGTTGAGGGATATTTTCACCCCCGCAGCAGATACTACCTCAACAGCCATGATATTCACAACCTGTAAAATAAATCCCATGGAAAGTCCATTCAGGAGCAACTCGGGTAGCTACAGAGACAAGCTCTCGTACTATGAAACCATTCTACAAATCTGCCATAAGCAGCAGCAGTTCATTCAGAGTATAGAAGTTTGTCCTTTTCACACATTTCGAGATGAAATAGTATCTCTTGATTCTCCCAAGACTCTAGTTTCCAAGCAGAGATTTACATTGGCTGGCTGGCTGAGTTCCTGAGTAGAAAGGTTTGTGTGTTACACCACACGTGTCTTTTGCTGACATTCAGAGAAAGGAAGGCTGAATTTCCCTGATCGATGTTGATTAGAGTGGAAATCTTCAGACTTTTCCAATCGCCAACTTCCTCAACATTACCGTTTTTGCAGTTCATAGACACCTTGCACGAGGTTGAGTTGGGTACCAATGGTCATTAACAACTGCCTGAATCATCTGTACACATATGCGGTAACTATACAAAAGCCCAATTCATTCTACTGGGTGTCCCAAGGAGCGGCCAGGTTCTTTAAATCGGCCGCAAAATTCGGTTTCTTAACCTATAGCGCTACGTCTTTGTGCAGCGTTGCCCACAGATGGTGCATTTGTTTTGTAAAATTTGCAAAGAGCGAACTTACCTGAGGAACAAGTAAAGAAAGAAAAAGGCTTAGCTCCTATGAAAATGCAGCGAAGCCACCGGTCTTCAAACAATACGGCGTCGTTTTGCACGGGGGACAAAAGATGGCACAAGCAGTCGCGACGCCAACTGCCGCCAACGAACGAGCATCCGGCGCCGAGAGCCGTTGTTTTTAGCAGACTATCTTTTCGAATCAAAAGTGGCGCGCGTTCCGCAGGCGGTGACAGTCGCAGAAACGAAAACAGGCGCGGTAACAAGGAACTGCAAAGCAGACGACATAAGTACCACAAAAAAAACAAAAAAAACAGTTAAAATAACCTGACAAACTATTTGTTTAATCGATTATGTGTCCATTCAATATGTTTTATTAGTAAGGATAATAAAATAATGCATTGGCAACTGATATCAGAAAAGTTCGCGCAACTTTTGAGTCGAAAAGATTGTCTGCTAAAGACGCCGGCTCTCGGCGCCGGATTCTCGTTCGTTTGCGCCATCTCTTGTCTCCCGTGCGAAACGGCGCCGTATTGTTTAAAGACCGGTGGCTTCGCTGCGTTTCCATAGGAGCTAAGCCTTCTTTTTCTTTTTACTTTTTCCTCACGTAACTTTGCTCTTTGCAAATTTTACAAAAAGAATGCACCATCTGTGGGCAACACTGCACAAAGTCGTAGCACGATAGGTTGAGAAACCGAATTTTGTGGTCGATTTAAAGAGCCTGACCGCTCCTTGGGACACCCAATAGTAACACACATCACCATAAAACTACCGTAAAACACTAAGCGTCACCAGTGTCGGAGTAAGCGCTCAACCCCCACGCTTGAAACATTTCAACTGATCAAAAGAGATATTAAATGCCTATTCCCCTATTTTAAGCAAGTTAAAAAAATATATATGTAGGAGACACCATGTGCCCTGTTTCCATGTTCGGTTATCTTTACGATTGGCAGAGAGCATGGGGATAGAACTGGTAGGGTGGCAAAGCAGGAGAGGAGGATGAGGGGTAGAGAATAGAAAAGAGCTAGAAAGTGATATATTTAAAAAACAACTTTCCGTGGCAATGAAGCCAAAGCTAGAGAGCCAAACACGCCGTTTCACTGCACAGCTGAATATAGTTCAACCATAATGATTTTGTGGGTGTAACTTAACCAATTAAAAAAATATATAAAATAGTACCGTTTAGCTTGGATTTTAAAATTTTAGCATAGCATTAGCAAGGATGTACCAAACTTACAGCATTTCCTTTTTAGCTATTTTGTGTTTTCTTGGTTTAAGTTTGCCATAGGTTTTCTAGTTCCCTGCAAAACAAATATAGCGTCCTTATCATGTGCATTCCACGATACGTAACAGAATGCGACGAGCACCGGCGGCACGTCGGCACCACTCACCAGCGCGGACACCGCACGCCGACCGACCGACATTTCAAAATGCAGTCGGCGGCATCCCAAATAAAACGTGTTTACGTCAAAACAACACTAAATATAATTTTAACGACATAGACTTCGAAATAATAATGTCGTTATTTTGGCGTCCGTGACGTCATTGACCACGCTTCCTGAACTTCAAATCGGTGCCGAAGATACGCACCCGATTTCTGCGTGATGACGTCAGAAAACTATATCATGCTGTCGCCGGGCGTGATCCTGGCGGCGTCCCAGCAGCGGTGGTGTATGTAGCCGATGCTCGTTGTTCTGCAGGTCGCTCTTTAATGTGACAGTTCACGGAAGCTTCGGCAGCCAGAAGTTGGGACGCCGTGACGACAGTGACACTTGTGTTCGCTCGTACTCTTCGCAAGCGTTTCTACGACCAACCGGCAGGATCGCGACATGCAACAGCATGACACTCTGGCTTCTGTGACGTCGTTTGTTGCCACTTCGGTACCACTTTTGATGTATGGGAAGCATAGGACGCTATAAACACACCAATCAGACACGCGCTCTACGCACCATAATATTGTTGGACTACGCGTAAAGCTCGCCAACTTTAGAGAAACAGGTTATTTTTCTTTGAACCCTGAAGAAAAGCAAGGGTATTTAATTTATCAGGCTTCATACGGACTTCAACATCTTGGAATACTAAAATAAAGCCTACGTTTCTGAAGTTTAGTCAGCCCTTTAAATAAATATGGGCTTTGAATTCGAGTTATTTTGTTTACTTTCGGTTTATGGGATCACACACAGCTGCGTTGCTGCTTGCTTTTTACACATCGTCGAAGAAGTCGAAATTGCCTAGAATTATCAGCGTACTGTGAATGCGACGTTAATTAGCGCACTCTTCAAGCACGTCATAGGCAAGAACATCGTTGACAAAACCCACTAAAATGGTCGTGTAAGTATTCAGTTTAATTCTCTCGATATCTACACGCCCCAACTCGCACGCCTCGCTCGAGATCGCGCAAACTGACAACGGTATAGGCTACAAAACGGAAGCACCTCCCCGTTGTTCTGCTCCCTTTACGAGTGCGCTGCCTTTATCTTATGCTGAGTTACAAACACAAGCGGGTGGATTTGATATGTTACCGAAACCGCTCGAGTGGAAAGTAACGTAGGCGCGTATTCCAAAGCAGGAGCTTAGGCTGATAGCCATCGCTGTTGTGTCTCGGCGAAGCGTGCACGCTCCATATTCGCACGATGCCTCGCGAAAATTTCAGGACAGCAGAAAGAAGTCTCTGTCGTTCCTCTATTGTATATCCAAGCTGATTGGTGTCCGATATGATTTAAAATCCTTCGCAAGCTTAACTCGTGCACTTTACACTTGACTGATTGCAACCTTCGAAGATGGTTGCAATCAGTCGAGTTTTAATTCATTAATTTCGTCTTATCTACCCTTTAAAGTGTTTTAGACTCTGTTGATTTTTATTTCTGTCTCATTTACGCGACAAACACTTTCGAAGCCCACTTGATGAATGAAACAGTTTTGTTTGGTAAGGGCCACCAATCAGTGTGACTGCAATCACTGCAACACCACCCAGCCCTAGCAGCCTCAAACACTAGCTGCAACTTCCAGGGAGCAGTGAAAAGGGCAGTTTTAAACCGATTAATTTGATCCCTGTTGCAGTACACGTAACCCAGCATTGTTCTAGGCTGTTTAGCAACAACATGAAGCGTTCGTATATCGCATTCAAAAATGCATTCTCCTACTAGTGCCTCAGATAACTGTGGTTCTTTCTTGGCAGGTTCCCATTGGAAGAACTGCTGAGGCTCAAGCAGACATGGCATGGCCAGGGCTGTGAAGATATGACCCCAAGACCCAATCCATTAGTCTAGCCCAGTGGTTCTATAACAATGATGTTTTGCAAACCTCTTCTGGATTGGCGGAGATGATGGATGACCTTGTTTGTGGTGAGGGAATTGAAAGGTAGAGGTTAATTATAATAATGATTTAATAAACGGATATAACTAAGGGCTAGTGTGTGTGAAAAAGACCTCTCATTGACATACAAACGAGAACACTCGCCCTAAAAGATAAACGTTTCTTCTCAATCTAAAAAAAAAAAAAAAGCTTTTATTGCCGGACTTTGCTTATGAGGCAGGGCTTCGCGACCACTAAAATGCCTGCGCGGACCCCATATGAGAACCACTGGTCCAGCCTATAAGAAGACGGTATTTACAATTTCAGCTTTTGGACACATTAGTTTCGACCTCTGCCTGGTTGATTAGATTGGCGCTTCGAAGAAGTCAAACAGAGCATGTACGATGTTGGGTTTTTTAATCTGAAAGCCAATTTGGGAAAGTAGTGTTGCAATCTTCCAAGAGTATGTCCTGTGTTTACATTGTATTGATGAGCACAGCTCATTGTTGACAATGCATAGTAGTCTCAGATGACTGGCTGTTCTTTTTGCTATTATGATGCGTGAATTGCACTTATATAATGAAGTGTGCCCGATGATTTGAAGACGTTTAGTTCAAGAACAATTACCTCTTTACCTACAAAAAAATATTTTTATTTTTCTTCCAGAGAATTTGTTTGAAGTATTATGTCAAGTACTATAGCCCTCTTAGTAAATGTGATTATATCCGATAAAATTTTACTGATGAGCTCTGAATTTGATCCTCTAATCCAAAACGTGTCAACATATATTGATACATATATTTTTCTAAAATCTGTGGTTTATAGTGGTTTCCCATTAATATCCTGAGTGTTAAGGACAGGTCTTGTTGTCCGCTACTAATTCCTGAGCTTGCCATCAGAGATGTTGTCGTTTCTGCAATTATTGGCCATCAAAGGTATTGTGATAGCAACATGATGCAAAGCCACTGAATGAATGAACATGAAATTAATATGCATCTTATTATTCATCTTGTGGACCACATGTCTGGCATGGTATGCCATGGAGTGTGGGGAGGAAAGCACGAACATATCAACACGAAACTTCAAAGAAGTGCTCAAAGCTTTGTGTTTGCTGTCCTTCCCCACAGTCTCGGGTTACAGTGTCTGTTCTCAACCTGCTTGCTTGCATCCTTGCTTTGACTTTGTGTATATGCAGTGGTTCAGACAAAATTTATCATTGAACCACCTGTATGTTTATATACTGTCACTCAAAGGCGACGCTTTAGGTCTACACTAAAGACCCAATGTAAAAGAGAAAAGCAAACTGAATGACGGATATAACACATGTATCAAAACACAGAAAGTGCCTATGCCATATGGTGTGGGAATGAAATGCCAGGGCAGCACAACGGTATTGCCCATCCAAGGACACACCGCAGAACAATGGGAGGACCAGCTGACCAGCTCGGACCCTGACGACCAGATCAAGCTGGTCGACAGAGCCCGGCGGACGGAGAAGGAGCATGGCTTCCTGGACTAATGAGGTCACCTACCTGAGGACGAAAACTACGTCTGTTCTTAAATCAATAAAGTTTTTTCCTTCTGTCACCATTACTCTGAATCAGACATGTACAAGTTACTAAAAAAAGTAATTAAGTTAAGTTACTGAATATTGACCTCAAAAGTAATTTGAGTAGAGTAGAAATTACTCATATGGAAAGTAATTGAGTAAATTGCTAACTACCGTAACAAAGTAGCGAACTACTTTTGAAGTTACTTTTATATTTTTTATAGTAACAAGAAAGAACATAAATGTTTTGATTCGTTAACGAAATTCTGCTTGCGAAATATAAAGCCAATTTTGTTTTCACATAAATGCTTTAATAGCTGGTTCCGCTTCTTTGAGGTTTAGCATTGTCTGAGCTTGATTTTGCAGATAGTGTTTGCCTGTTAAAAGTGCTGCGTAAGTACATCTATAAAGCACTTGAAGTAAAGTGCAAAGTAAATTAGAAATTGTGCACTTCAAGTATCGTAAGTACTCCGGGTGTAATGTACTTGAGGTAAAGTACTATAAATACAACCTACTTTTAAAGTGAAGTACAAATACTTTTTAACACAACCTTTCATGATGCCCTTTCATACCCTATTTTTTACTTTATTTTATCTGGTATGCATTGCTCCATGGGTAATCGGAGGAGCATAATTTTTTTCGGAAATGGCGGCCAATATTGGATAAAGTCAAGTCACCACGGGGTAGTTGTTTTACTCTTGCTGACGAACTATTTGACACAAAACACTTATAAGGTACTTATTTTTATCGGTGTTATAGCCGCCATTATTTCACTCAGAGAAATGACCAGATGACGTCTCGAAAGACGACAGTGCGTTTTCACATGAGGATACGCCATTTATTTAGTTTCCAAATTTGGGGAATGTACTTTAAGGTTGGGAATTTTATTTTCTTCAGAAAGTACCAGAAAAAACAGTTTAGTAAAGTACAAGTACATGCTGAGAGAATGTACTTCAAGTAAGGTACAAGGTTTCCAATCTTACTTGAAATAGTAATTTAACTACCATGTTCTTAAAATACTTCCCACTCCCCTTTTTGTTTATATTGTAAAAACGTTGTGGTAATTATAAGCTTCTCGAACGATCTTCGAATCTTGGAAGACAGACCTGCATATGCTGAGTTTTGGGAGGAAAGGCAACACAAAGGGCTCACCTTTGCGTTCCCCTTGAGCACCTGATTCTTCAAGTACAGCACAAACTACGGGAGCAACAGATGGACTTCAGAGCGGGTGCTGCATTTTTGTTGCCTTCTTTGAGCGAGGCTGCAGTGTGTACACCTCCTGTATCTGGCGAGAGTTCCTACGTTGGGGAGAAGCGGGGTCAAACCCTTTCTTTAAATGCGCCAAGCCTCCTTGAGCTTCGGGACACAACGAAATGTCAGTTTCCGGCGCTAATCCCGGTTTACTGGGCCTCACTTGCGACGTGTCTGTCCGCTCATTTTTGTGCAGGAATGTTTGTTGGCCAGAAAACCTACCATTAAATTCAAAAGTAACTTGTAATTTGAGCAGAAGTTACTCGAAAAGCGTAATTAAAGTAAACTACTAATTACCGAAATAAAAATGTAATTGAAAGTTACTGAACTACTCAGAAAAGTAGTTAAACTGCAGTAATTTGAAAAGAGTAGTTGAACCACGTACAAGTCTGCTCTGAAGGTGTCAAACATTTATTCATCACACTCGTGGTGGCAGAATAAAAAAAAAAAAATATAGAGATCACGCTTGACTTCAGCCTTTGTATATGTCGCATTATATTCACAAGATACGCAACTTGATTCCAGTTGCAGTGCCAATATAAAATCAAGAATGCCAAGGTTGGAGATAACAAAATAAATGCTGCATATTTCCGCTAAAATTATAAACAATCTCACAGCACTTGTAAAATGCAAATAAGAATTCATTACAATCCAGTTACAAGTGGAAAACAAATGACGGAACCAATAGCAGCGAGGGCGCTTTATCCAAAACAGCGGTTACTGCAACACAAATAAAAAAAAAACACTGGCCAAATGGGGTGTCTAAATATTTCATGGGAAAATCTACATTCCTAAGCGGTTACACAGTGCAATTAACAAAACTCGGCAGTATAAAATGGGCAGGAGCACTTACACCGTGCTTCCTACTCACATTAGGCGTCGGCAATCTTTGATATTTTGAATCGAATGAAAAGGGAGTGGCTTACTTTAAATAGGTCATCACGGTCGAGGGGCCGCCAGCTGAAGACGATGGGAATAGTGAAGTAATTGTCGAAGTAGCAAGAGAGGTTTTGGCCTTTTGGTAGACTTTCGACTAGCCTCATGACGACTGAACCGCCCAGTCCAAGGTGGGCGTATTTCGGATCCACACCAGTCCCCTTCCCCTGATAGAACTCGAAGTCGTGTGCTACCCCGTCTGTGCTGCACCGCACGAAAACCTTCACCCCCTCGGGATTCGGTTTGTTGCGAACAAACTGCTTGGCCGCGACCCTCCCAGTGAAAGCAATCATTTGCTCATCTATACTGTTCTCTTCCGCTGGCTCTACCTGAAGACAGCGAAGGCGAACTGCCTCGAGGATCGGGCGGACTTTCCAGAATTTGTCAAGATTGTTCGGGTCAGTCTGGCTGTTTGAGTCTGTAATGTGAAGTGCTGACCTGATCTTGAAAAAGCGGTTCACTGCCATGGAGTCCGCCACCATTGAAATCCTCGTTCCTGCCTGCCAGTACATCCTAATTCTAGGATACTTCATGGCTCCCATTGCCATTAGTATCCCAAAGAAGACCTTGACTTCTTGTGGCGTTGTTCCCAGCACTTTTCCGCTTGTTTGAAAGGAGTAGATGTTAGTGAATTCCGCCAGTTGCTCAAACACACTCGCCGAAAAGTACCTAATGAAGTACTCTGGTGGTTCTAGTGGTGTTGAGCCCCCCTTCATTCGATAGGTGCAGTCCTGAGCGCCCGGAGTGAAATCTCGCGCAAACCACTGAATGTGACCTTTTTTGGGAACTGGCGGAGGCATGTCGGCCGGCGATGCTGGTATTGATGGTCCTGCCTCTCGGTCGTCAAGGGCTTCCTGAAAGGTTTTAGATATATTATATGCCATATAAAGCGCTACGACGTGATAAACTGTCTGCTTAGTAGCTACTTACCTCAGCTGCAGGCTCCAGATCTCCGAACTCGTCTTCGGAGAGGCCGCCATCGGAGATGTTGCCGTCGGCGATCCTTTCAAGTAACTCTTGTGCTGATTGTTCTTCAACTTTCCGTCGTTCTCGAGCATGTGCACGAAGACGTGGTTGTTAAAATAAAACCCGGTTGATTGTAAAAGCGTGCTACACTGAAATTGGAATCCGCGCCAACAAATCTCAGTTCTAAGCATTGGGGCACAACGCCCACGAGTGAGGACGCGAAAACACGCTGAATAATAGCTTTGAATTACATTCACATAAAATCCTGTTACATACTTCAAAGTCATCCACACATCTTCCTAAACGTATCGGAAGATTAAATTTATCACTCAGACTGACTTTCGGGAGGTAATTCACCCAGAAGTGAAGCCACTTACCCGAGACACCATAGAACACGGAGGCGTCCATGTTTTCCCTCCAAAATCTTCATGGTTCGCTTTCCCACTCATAGATCGCGCCAGCCGTTCTGTTCTCCGCGCGTCACCAGGCGTGCACGCTGTGTCTCAAGCGCGACAGACAATGCTTCTTCGAGATAAAAAATCTAGAAAGTTGTGTCCACGTTTGTGGGCAGCGTGCCTGAAGGGGATAAACGGTTGAAACCTCTAGAACCGAGGCGCACTACATGCGTTTCGATGTGTGGTTCTGTTTCCCGGTGCCACACCACACACCGTGAACGTACCGGCTCTTTATGTTATGGTATGATCGCATAGCAGTTGTAGAGAACACAGTGAAACACAGCTCCGCGAATTGCGAAAAACGCACCGCTGTCGACGGAGAACAAATATTGACTTGTGATTGCGCTTTTGGGTGGATCCACTCAATGAGTTTACCGTTAGAGCACATGCGATGGTTGAAAAAAATGCTCTTCCGTCTTCCGGCGAAATCACAGACACATTTTCAGCCACATTTGCGATACATGTGCACGTAAAGCGAGAATCATTGCACGTCCCGCACCACCAAAGCACTGGAGCGAAATTTCGTATGCTTTGTTGTCAGTGTTGTCAGACACTTGCTTGGGCGAAACAAAACCAACACAGGAAAAGTAAACACTCGCAGCGCAGTGGCATGTAATCGGCGCCATGACAAATCTGCGACGTTACTAGATGCCCTCCGTTAACTTTAACCTGAAAGTCACTAACATAAATAAAAACATTGGTTTCAAGATTTTTTATGGCCACAAGTCAAGGAGGTAAGAAGACATGGAGAGGTCACGACGTCATTTGTTTGAAACCTAGACATAAAAAAATAATAAAACACTTAAACAAGGAGAATTTAAACATCAACAATATTTTGCTAACACTGAGGGGACCCGAGTGGCGCAAATCACGTGTACCAAAGTCATTTTTTAATGCGAGATCATTAACTGTCCCATGGAGCGAGCCGACGTCATCAGCTTTGAATCCGCGCCAAACGGCACCTCAAATCCTTTCTCCAAGTGAAGCCGGCTCCCAGCTATGAAACCACGCGAAAAGCCTAGCCAAACGGCATTGAGTTTCCCCGATCCCTAAGGAGTAGAGCAAAGCTGATGGATTTCGGCTTCGGTCCCATTGGCTGGCGCGCGTCGACGAGGCTCCCATCGGCCGCTGCGCGTGAGTTTCAACGACCTCCACCCCATGGTGCTGCGTGTCCGCGAGGCAGCGGCCAGCGCTTCACGCCCAAGGTCAGCGCGCCGAGGACAGCGCGCGCGCTCGAACGTCGACCCAAGTACGCCGCAGACGAAAGAAGGGAGCGGAAGAGCAGCGTGCATGCTTTCGTATTCACAACTCATAAGAAATGCTTAAGTGTACCTCGAGTCTTTTTTCTTTTTTTGCGTTGCGCATGTTTTTGTTATGTGTACGGTCACGAGCAGACGCACGGGGAATTCAGGGAGTATTGGGTAATTGTAGTAGACCGTTTCCGTAGCCCGCTAAGGACCTGGATAGCGCTCCGTAATCCGCCATAAGACCTTGAACAATGCGGATAAGGCTGGCGACGCGCATGCGCAGCTGCGGCGTTTTCTTCACGGGTACCGTAGCGGAGGAGAAAAACGGTCTACTACAAGTCCCTATTGATTCCGGGCGGCGAAACGAAAGTGTGTGACGTCGCGCGTCGCCGTAAGGGGGCTTCATGTTGTGAGCGGCTGAAAAAATAGCTCCGGTCGCTCTCCCGCAGGAATTTCGTTTCACCGGTGAGGCCGTCGTAAACTGCATTTCCAATTTTGTAGTAACGTGAAATAGTTAGTGATCCTCCGACGCTCACCGAACTGAGAAAGCGATGGGTTTTTTTCCTCGGTCACCGTCGCGGCAATGATGACCCCATCAAAGAGGATCCGAGTGTGCGGACTCTGACTCTGTGCACTCCAAAGCAGATGACAAGAGCGTGTCGAAGGAAGTGTAGAGCCGGACCCCTCCAGTGAGTTCATACGTTGGCTTCAATTTCAGCGCCCTATCCACAGGGGAAGAAAAAAACACCCGGGCCGTTCGGGTGATGGAGATGGATTCAATAGTTACTTTCAAAAATATAATGGGTGCGAGCACGAGATGCTCGCGCTGCCCAGCCACCACTACAACATGTAGTGCTAAAATACACATGAAAAGTACAACTAAATTATAAGAGGAAGGAAGCTGGCACACAGGAGGCGCTGTTTTAGGCTGACTGAGCGTTTCAAACTCAGCGAAGTCGCCAACATATACCCGAAGTGTAAACCCCAGTTACAGTTTACGCCAATCACGATGTCTCTATAGAGCCACACACTTGCTCCGCTCTGATTTAGGAACATCTAAGTTCATTCGTACATACGTGAGGTCACACGCAATCGGCACTCGATGTTTTTCTTATGTTGAGCGATGTGGACCAACGCGAGCACCAGCCAAAGCAAATGCTTTGGCTGCAAATGCATCGCGATCATGCTTTGCGGGGTGTTCAACAATGCACCTACCAACAGCCTCGTTTCGTTCACCAAGAACGTAACGACGATTGACGCATGCTCGCACGCGTCAAGCGCCGCTGAACAACCGCGAGCATCATGGTGTCTCATCTGAGAGGAGGTTTGTTCTGGTTTGGCGAGAGAAAGAAGGTTAGAAACTGCGTGATTGACAGTAGAACATCTTGGGAAGGAACAGCGGCAAACATGCCGACAGAGTGGCAAGGGGAATCATCGAGGCTTTTTTATCTCTGAACGTGACGGGAGATGAGTCAGCAAGCCGTCAGTGGCTTTATCTGAAAAAGAATATGGGTACCTTCGATCAACTATGAAGGGCATTACGTAGCCACCGATATGGCCTATCTCGACATAAAAATATGCTGCTTGGTTAACGCGTCTGTGATGTTGATTTTGTCTGATTAATATGCTTCTTGTTTTCTTCTTCCCGTTTTTGTGTATTAAATAACCAGTAATTTGTCCAGCGCCGCCCTGTCGTGCGTTTCTTTACCCTTGTCCAAGTTTTTTTTTGCCGCTATTCCTTCCCAAGATGTTAACTTCAAACCAACTAGCACAATACGTCACATTATTGACTGTAGAACCATCAGCAACCGCGAGCATCATGAGATAGGGTCCTCCAGTTGAGGAGGTTTGTTTTGGTTTGTCGTGGGGGAGGTTTGTTTTGGTTTGTCGTGGGGGAGTGAGAAAGCGTGAGAAAGGGGCGAGTGTCAAGAAGGTTTGGCTATTGGAAGCAATGAAGTTGACGTCATGACCTGGTCTTCTAACCTCCGTACCACCAGCACAGAGCGCCGTAGAAGGAGGAGGGAAATTTTATTTTATTTTGCGACACTGCTCAGCAAAGAGGGGGGGGGGGGGCTACCCCCCCCCCCCCCTCTTTGCTGAGCAGTGTCGCCAGATCGACTAGGCCTTAATTATCGGACAGCCGGCGACAACCATATGCTTACATTGTATTAGTGCTATACAAAAAAGTTTATTTAGAGCTTAGAAACCTTTCCTCTTTATTTTACGTTAAAGGTAATTTATCTGTCACATTTTATCCAGGAGGAACGAGAGAGGAATAAGAGATCAGAGACCGATGAGACATGTTAAAGAAGTTGTTTACTTATCTTCAAGCAAATAAAAAATAAATTTGTATATATACTCGATAATAAATAATTCAATCAAATAAAATAAAAAATAAAAAAAGCAATGAAATCATCATCGGAACACAGCGCACCCTCAAAACCCAAAGGCACAGTCACTGTGCGCTGGATGCTGGTTTTTAAACAGATAGGACGCTGCTACTGTCCGAATTAGTTTTGTTGAAGAGCACTTCGCATACACTCGCGCGGCCGCAAATCCCATCGTCGGTGCGTACTTCATGGGGCAAGGCCAAGGCTTTTGGATGTTCGTGGGACTTGCTGCTACGACTCCACAGAGGGCTCCCGAGCTGCCTTGGAGCGTATCCATGGGGCCTGGGCGTTGCGCGATGTCCCTCTCAGTCGCGATTAAGGAGCAGATCTGCCCTGGACCCGAGCGAGGTGTTCGTACAGAAGTGAAGCCTGGAGTGCCGGAGCTTACCCTTCTGCGTACAGTCTTTTCGGCCGACAAAACTCGACTAGCGCGGTTGCGATCCACGCGCTTGACTTCTTCCACGCCCTTCACGCCCTTCGCTCCGACGAAAAACGTGGAATCCCTCCCCCCCTTGAAAAGCCTCAAAACAAGAAGCGCACTTGCGTTGGCGTAATAAACGCCGCATGTAGGGCTGATGAGTCGATGAGTCGATGTCTTGAATGTGGCACTCACACACGCGTAATGGCGTACAGAAAAAAAAAAAAAAAAGACAGAAACGAAATAGCATTTGCGCACACCGGAAACCGTCCCGTGGTAAGAATCCACTTCGTCCGTCGGAACTACACACCAGCGCCCTTCGCCGGTTCATTAGAGTTCAAACAAAGGTTTCTTCGTGGACGTAAATTAATATTTTTTATTCCCAAAATCCATACCGTCCTGCCAAGCAACTTTTATTTCGATATTATTGACCGGATGTTCACGATTTATAGACCTTTCTCTAATCCCCGCCGAACTCGATCGTCATCACCTCAGCATTCTCAACTACGCCTGCACCTCATCGACCTCTGCCGCTGCGCGCGCTCAAAACCAAACTCCACAAGATAAAAAAAAAAATTCAGAAGAAAATGTTTTAAAGCTTATTCGCTTCGAAGCTACACTCGGCTAAGAAACTCCGCCCCAAAGTCGTCTCTGCCCTTGGTATATTCCCCGTGAAAGATGTGAGTCTGCACTGCCATACTCAATCTCATTACTCTGCCATTTTTGTGCTTTGCTTTGTTTATGAATCCTTATGGATGATGGTCCGTGTGTTCTCGAAATGCTCTACCATGCAAAAACAGCCGGAACCTAGTTACGGCCCACACCAACGCCAAGCATTTTTTTCTATTGCCGTGTAGTTTCGCTTCGCACTAATGAGTTTCCACTCACATACGCTACAGGATGAAGCATCTCGTCCCTTTCTTGAAAAATCACTGCTCCTAGGCTGACATCAGATGCGTAAGTTCTTAGCACAAACTCCTTTTCTGGGTCCGGTGCCAACAAGCTGGGAGACTGTGCCAAACTGTTCTTAAACTGCTCGAAGGCTTCTTCTCCGGTCCCCCAGTTAGCCTCGTTTCGGGCACCCTTCTTGGGTACTTCCACTAGTGGTGCTGCTGGACGTATATAGTTTTTACGAAGTCCCGGTAGAATCCTGTTAGACCCAGCAATGACCTAACTTGCCGCTTCGTTGGAGGTCTTCGAACATCTTGCGTCCTTTCTATGATCTTGGGGTGTGGCGGAATCTTTCCCATTCCACTGTCGTTCCCTAGGAAGCTGATCGCCTGAAACTTTAACTCTCATTTCTTTGGCTTCACCGTGATCTTCACTGCACTCAAGCTCTAAAACACTGTCCGGAGCGTCTCGACATGTTCGTTCCACGAGGTCGTCGCGACGAGGATGTTGTTAATGTTGTCTTGTGCGCCTAGAATGGAGTCTCGACCGTGGGCGTTTTTTCTAGCAGCGCTCTGCCCACCTTGTCTTTGGGCGCGGTGCGTTCACATACGTCGCAAGACCGGACAAACCTCCTTATTTCACTTTGCATCCCGGGCAAGAAACCTTGTCCATTTACAAGGCCCAGCGTATACTTCATTTCTTGATGCCCCTACATGATGACGTCAGGCGCATAACTATTACACTCGCTCTGAGTTTTGTCGTGAGCACTAGTTGATAAATTTTCCTCCTGCAGGAGTACTCTACCGCCTTGTACAACAGGCGCCTTTTTGCAATAAACTAGAACTTTGTCCTGGCTTTAGGCCTCCTCTTGATTTTTCCAACCTCGTTGAAACATGCAGTAAGACTATTGTCAGCCTTCTTTCTGCTCTTGAGCAAGCGCCTGCCTGGTGGTGTCAGTCGTCATCAGCGCCTGAGGTACCTTCAGTGGCGTCTCTTCCTTTTTCTTCGTCGCCCTTTTGGTCACACTTGTTTTCCCGGCTGCAGCGATCCCGAGTTGATTCGATAGCCCGTCATCATTCTTTGTATTGTACCCTTCGTTGGCATCTCCCGACTTTCGAGGACACTGATCTGGAGCTGCACTGTCTTCTAAACTTCCGTCTGAAGCTTGCAGCGGTTTGGCCTTGCTGCTGCCCGTAGGGAGGTACGACACCCGGAATCCAGTTCAACAACATAAGGGTTTATTACCTTTCGGGCTCCCAGCGGCGACTGCCGCTGGGCAGAGTTGGCCTGACTCTTATAACGGGGTGTGCGGTGCATTCACGCCCACCTCCCGCTTGAGCGCGCGAGCGCCCCCACAAGCTTCCTGCTCCTTTTCTCAATCCGGATCGGGGTCATCGGCATCTCGAACGTGCGGAATGTTCACCAACACCAAGTCGTACAAGGAATTGTCAACGCATTTTACCAGGACCGTTCCTGCATAAAATGAAATTTGAATAGAAATCATCGCCTCCGGCAGGTGCCGAACTGTCCGATTCGACGAGCAGACGGCACTCGATTTGCCAGTAAGCGTTTCTGGCGGCACCAGCTCTTTTTTAACCACTAACATGTAGCACCCAGTGTCCTTTAGAGCCGTCACGTGATGGTTTCCGAACATCCGTCCACCACGGACGTGTTCTCCGCGAGGAATTTGGGAGCTTTACCCACGGCAGCATTCACGACAGGAATGTTCTCTCCGTTCCTTTGCGTGATGAAGGTTTCATCAGGCTCATCTCAATGGCCTCCAAGCATAGTCCACAGGCACGAAGCCTGCTGTCCCGCATTAGCTTTCGCCTTGCATCAATTCGCCCTGTGACCCGTACGGCCGCAGTTCGAGCATGCAGGTTAAATGCTTGCTTGTTGGGCTAACAATTCTGAGATTTCTTACCCTCTTTTCCACAGATGAAGCAGCGGATCCTCTTTTGGACTGCGTCTCTGCCTTTCTTAGTTTAATTTCTTGTCCTAATTTTCTTGTGATTCTTCTCTCCTTTAGTCTTGCTGCTTACGTGAGGTTGTACTTGAGCATCTAGAAAGAAGTCAGCTTTCACTGCGACCTTCTGCAACTTCTGCCACTTCGACCCACCGATTGAAGCAACCTACTAACCTTGCAGCAAATTGTCTTTTTGTTTGCCATCTTCGGACTTGGCTTCGCGGATCCTTTCACGGTAACCTTCTCTGGTGTACCTAAACCTCTGGATGGAAACCAGCTTCACCTTCGGGTAGCCTTGCGCACAAGCAGGGGTCATTCTCCCGGCCACCGTTAGCGCCTCCCCGGTTAAACATAGGCTTAAAATTGTAGCCCATTTTTGCTGTGGCCACCATAATCCCATGGCCGTACGTTCAAAGCGCTGCAGGTAAGGGTCCAAATCGTTCCTTCGCTCGTTAAATTAGGGAATTAACTTGTGGGGGCTCCCGCAGAACGTTTGGCCAACCGCCTCTCCCCCGCCCGCCCTCCACATTTTCTCCACCTTTACGTTCTTCTGTCCAAGCAGCGATCCTCAGCTGCAGCACCTTCTATTCTTTGTCTAGTGTCGCATACTCTGCCGCTAACCCCCTTTCACCTGCCTCGCGATCCAACCTAGCGCTCTGCCACTCCTAAGCGCTGTCATCTCTCAGCCGCGCTTTTTCTTCCTGTATCCGCGGTCTCTCGTCTTCAACCCACCTCTTAAGTTCCACCCCAGCGTAACCTAATTCTTTTGCAGCAGCGATAATTTTATCTAATCCCATAGCTGCTCACTCGTCTCAGATCTCTCGCCTCTGTCCTCACGGTCAAAAGCGACTAGGATGTAAAGGGGCCACGATCATGGCAGACTCGCCAATTGTCAAGTTTCACCCACGAGGAGCGGGTAAGGAATAAGAGATCAGAAACCGATGATCCAAGGGGCCTGGGCGTTGCGCGATGCGCTGCACTGTCGTGATGAAGGAGCTGATCTGCCCTGGACCAGAGCCAGGTCGCTAAGAGGCGAAGCCTGGAGCTCCGGAGCGTGCCCTTCTGCGCATCGTATTTTTCGACCGACAGACTCGACTCGCGCTCTTGCGATCTTCTCACTTGCCTTTCACGTTCTTTACGTCTTTTTTGGCTTTCGCTTCGTACCCACAAAAAACGTGACACCTGTCAATCCCAATACTATTGTACATCTTGCTGCACGCGTCCGCACGCATCTGCACGGAGACTGCCTCTGATGTTCCAGAGGCAGCGCCGGGCGCGATCGGCCTCACATCCGCCCCGCGTGATTCTGATTGGCCGCTGCCTGGCAGGCCTCTCCAGGCGCGACGCCGAAATTTGGCCGAGGCAGACATCGCCGCCTCGAAAGAACGCACCATGTTGTTGGGGCTGAAGTGACGGGTATCTGCAGCAAAAAAATGAGTTCAAAATTAATATGGTACACACTTTGAACCATCCAGCGGGCATGGTTCAAATCAGGCGTTTCCCCAGGAATGGAAATTAGGGCGGGTGTCTAAAGTTTTAGGGGGAGGGGGGGGGGGGGGGGAAGGGGGCATTGAGAATGGAGGAGTCGCTGTGAATTAAGGGGGTGCCTTCGAAAAAACAAGGGGGGGGGGGGAGTACACTCCCGTAGGGGGGGTGTAGGGAAATCACTGGTTCAAGTCTTTATACATTTTAACCATGCCCACTGAATCATGCGTACCAATATTGAGAACTCAAAGCCCCACTGAAATAAAAAAAGATTTGAAATTCAAACGGGTGGCAAACTGGTCAACCCGTTTGAATCAAACGGGTGGCAAACTTGTCGATCCGTTCGGATCAAACGTGAATATGGGATACGGGTACCCGTTTGATATGGTACCCATTTGATACCGGTGCCCGTTTGATACAAGTGCCCGTTCGACCTGGAACGTGACCACACATTTAAACGCGCCATTCGGATAGGCAAATTATTCGCTAGCCCTAAATGGGTATCGTCTGGAAGGTTAGTTACGTTAAACTTATTTAAGACGTCCCGAAACTCATAAACCTATTTATAGCATGATGGAAACCCGTAGAAAAAATGTGCTCGCGCAGGTGCTTGAAAATGGGCAGGAAAACAGACACAAAATATTGTTTTGAAATCTTCTAGTTGTTTATTACAACCTATTCCGTAAACAAGTACAAACGTGCAAGCGGTCTGTGAAATGTGAAGAGGCACTCTAAGCTTATATGAAACTGAGAAGATTGCAAAGCAAACAAGAACCGAGGGAATTCTAGACTATGATGGTAGACTTTCGGCAAAATTATTCTCCCGGCTGCCGCGAAAATCGACGCTGCATAATTCTATAGATAACCTGGAAGAGTACGCGTAGAAGAACGATCAATCGTTGCCAACAAGTAGGTTGCAGTGTACTTACCATAATAATAGCGGACTTGAAAGAAGTAATCCGAGATATATGTCGACGCGGTCAAAGCAGGACAACCACACAAACACAAAAACGAGAAGGAATTCTCCTTGAAGTTTGAACACGATGCGGCGCACAAGCTGTCATTTGTCAAACCCAACCAAACCGCAAGGATTCCTGACTTCTTTGAAGAATCGCCTGTTGCCGATATACGCGTAGGACTTTTCGAACACTGATAGCTTTGGTGCACATCGAATACGTTGTCGAGACATCCAAATAAGACAGCAGGGTAAGGCGACAGATCGAAGCAGGTAGGACGAGCAAAGTTCGAACTGCAACAGACAACAAGCAGACAAAGAAAAACGTGGCTGCCAGCGGGCGCGCTACCGGATCTCGCAGGCGATGCTTACCAGCGTGTAGCTCGCGCGCGCTGGCGCCCTCTTCTCCCTCGGGTCACATGACAGGTGACCAGAGAGGAGGGAGGGGGCGCGGTCAAGGAGGTCAAGGCGCAGCGCAGGACACCGGGACACCCCCGCGCCCTCTCCTCAGGCATTACAGCACAACGTGTTTGCACAGCCTCGAAAAGCAGGCCGCACGCATTTCAGCACGCTTGAACGCAGGAAATGGCGCCTGCCGCTCGGGTTGCGCCCGGGCGAAGAAAGCACTCAGCGCGAGCTCGCAGTTCGACTGCTGCAATGGCGGGCGTATACTCTCGCAATGCTCGATGTTCTTGCCGCCACGTATTCGGGCGCTACCTTCGCTGCGTCTTGAATTGAGGTGAAACGGAGTCTAGAAGTATATCCTTTCACGCGGTTGCGTCTTCTGCGAGAGAGATTAGAGCTGAATATGTAAATTGAGCCAACAAAAAACGCCGAAGTTTTAAAGTTCTGTCAAAAATATCGACCCGCCAATGGCGCGCGTTTAAGTAAAAAAAATAAATAAAAAAATTGCTTATTGCAGTTGCAGTTAAAGCGAACATTAGCGCAATTAAAATATGAATATAATTACTTGCAATACGCGGACTATTTGAAATCGATGAACCGGCGTTCCGGCCTCCCGGAAACATAGGATGCCACAGCTGAAGCAGGCGTAGCCATGCCGCCGATCTGTACTTTCAGTATCAAACGGGCTCCCTAGAGCCGTTTGAATAAACCGGTACAGTTTGACGGTCACCGGTCACTTGCTTGTGCAACATGGTCACCGGTTTGAGCAAACATGCGACAACTTTGCCCAAACGAGTGGCCTATTTGCCCAGACGAGTGACCCGTTTGCCAAAGGAGTGACCTGTTTGCCCGACTAGGCGACCGTTATGGCTCATACGGGGGACCCCTTTGACCCATACGAGCGACCCCTTTGACGAACTGGTGACCCCGGTATGGCGAAAATGTTACCGGTATGAACTCGTTTACTTTCATATAGGCGCCAAATGTTTTTTTTTCAGTAGGGAGGAACACCATTGGATCTGAATACATTGGATTGATAGCATTTGCAATGAATTTCCGATGTGTCTTTAATGAAGCACAATATTTGTGAGTAACTGGAACAGCACGGAATATATTTGATGCAGTTTGTATAGGGTTCCGTTGTGTTTTCAAGGTTCTTCAATATTGGGGAGTCACTTGCACGCCATTGATAAATTAGATACCACTTGAACTGGTGCTCTGATATGTCGCTCAATATTGGGAGTCAATGTCGCTTAATATTGGGAGTCATTGTCATACCGTTAAAATATTTAATACAACTTTAGAATTATGTTTTAATTGGCTTCTAATGTTGCTCAGTATCGGGAGTCACTGGCACCCCCTCGCCTCCAATTCATGGAGCAAATTTTAAATGACGTTTTTTTTTGTTTTTTTAATTGTTGCTTCATGGTAAGTAGTAGTTTCCACTTCATTCAGTCATTATATACCATTCCCAATGATATTCCAATAGGCGAGTAACGTTACTCGTATTGGGAATTTCTTGCCTTTCGATTGGATAAATAGGACATTAATTTTATTGACGTTTTAATAGGTTTTCAATGTCGCACAAAAGTAGTGAGTCATTGGCATCCCGTTGGGTATACTGGACATAAGTTTCAACAAAATCACAATGGGTTTCCAACGCTGCCGGATGTTGGGGAATCATTGACACCTCATGGAGTAAATTGTACACATATTTGAATGGTGTTTTAATACGTTTGTGATGTTTTTGAAGTCATTAGCACCGCACTGTTCATAGAAAAATCAAAATCAAATACATTTGAAATATATTTCATTACGTTTTAAACGTATTAAAGTGTACTTTGCATTTGCGATTGCGCTAATTTTATGCCATAATTATACTCTCCCTTTTCGCTTACTGAAATTAAAATTACTCTAAAATATTTAGAAAAAACTTGAACTAAAATATACTTTGTTCCCACTTGCAACACGTTAGAATGCATAAATACCTTAGCAGTAGATTCAAAATGCCCGTCAAATATATTTCTCAATATATGAGTTTAATTCTCAGAAAAGAAAATGCAAGCGTTAAGTTCTCCTAAAACCACAAACCAAATCAGAGATGACGAGACGGAGCATGGAAAATATTAAAACGTTCATATTAAAAAAAAAAAAAACGAAACAAAGACGACTATGGTTTTAATAAGAAACAAAGGGAGAAGGTAAACACAATGTTTTTTTTTTGTCCCGAAGCTCCGTTTCCCAATTTCAACCTTTAGTAACTCACTCCTTGGAAATCAAGTTCTAACACAACAACTGTTCTCCTTTCGGCCTGTGGTGATATTTCGCTATCTGTAGCTAAATCTGAGCTAGATGCGAGTTCCAGGGGAAGAGGAGCGTAACCAAACAGCTGGGACTTTCAGAGATGGCCATGATGAGAGGGCAAATCCCTCCCTAAGAACCCTCTTCTGCTCGCAACCGCCGACATAGTTCTGCACTTGTTCTCCTAGTGCTTAGCACGTCAAAATATCTCTATCTTCTTTCTGTATTTTAAAGAACAGCAATATTGACAATATGCCCAAACAAGTAAAAAATCATCGATAAGCTCTTTTACCTTTCTTTTCTTTGTTTGCTTTTTAGGAATGCCGATGCTCACTACGCCGCATGCAAAGCACCAACTCCTGACACCGTACTAGCAATGCACTGCACTAGTACCGCACAGTTCACCATAACCTTGACAGCAAATGTACGTTAAAAGCATCACAAATTCACTCGAGTACACTTCAGGCATACCTAAAAGATCTAAACAAATGCTTAGTACATTCGACAATATAACAAATACCAGTTTGAAATTAGGAACCACTGATTAACTGAGAAATAAGCTTTTACTCGATCTACAAGTTCAGTTCAACGTCAAAAAATGAAACGAAGTCTAATTTTATTGCTTTGGTAATCGTCTTGATAAATTTATTATACTGGTTAGAAAGCTTCTGCATAGTCGAAAACTCTACAATGACAACCTTTCGATCCTGACAAACAGCCGTACCTGAAATGAGTATCGGGAGCTCCGAAAGTCAAGCCATCACGTGGCGGCATGTAAATAAAAATGAAATCTTTCTCTGCCACTCCACCACTAAAATAGCTTGCAGTGTGATATCTCATAAAATAACTGGTTGGGAGCCAGCTCTGTTGCTGGGGGTAAGATTGGGAAAGAAGCGCAGGTACTACTTGTTTAGTGTGATAAAACGACTAAAAAGTTATTTTTTTTTTATCCACGGGACTGAACCAGAGCGGCCTAATATTTAAAAATGCTCCTTGAGAAGCGATTGTTCTAACATGCCTCTCAGAAAGTACATGCAGACTTTCTAGAGTTGCGTTTTTGCTGCGTTTGAGACGTTCTCTTCTTCACTTGTCTCTGTCCGTTCTACTTTTAAGTTTCTATTTCTACCCCAGTCTCGGGTTAAGTTCCAACATGGTAAATATCCACCAGCTCGCCTGTACCTTAACCGTTTTTTCTTTCTAGAGTGATGGGGGTGTCCTTCTTTATCACATGACATGGTAAACCCAATAAGGTTTGTGGCCAACAGGTTTGACGCGTGTGTTTTGCGTTCACATTCCGCGGTAGCAAGGAGGTTGATATAACATTGGGTATACAACTTTTTCTTTCGTGAGTCGGTGCTCGCTGATACGTTGTTTGGTCGATTTAAATAAGAGGTGTGCGAAAAGTAAAATTTCAACTCAAGTCGAACTCGAATCGAATAGTGTCGAATAACGGCGAAAATGTGCAATGTCTAAGATAAGCTGCGCACTGGATGAATATATGAATATGTCTGAACCGTTTGAATCGAATGTCGTCTCGCGTCGCCTTGCCCTAGAACCTTGCTGGACACTGCGGATGCAACAAATTAATGGAAGAAGCCGCTTTAATTATAGCTGTTATTTGCATTTTTATAATAATTTTTTATATTGTGGACAAAATAACTGATAAATGGTTTTCTAGGTCACAGTGGTGACGCAAGATCCTCGAATTCCAAATGGCGACGTGCTTTGTTTTCTGCTTTTTTTTGTCGAGCGCTTCCAAGAAGATTAGAGCATAACTACTTTAATAATAATAATAATAATAATAATAATAATAATATTAATAATAATAATAATAATAATAATAATAATAATAATAATAAATTTTATTCCACATATATAGCACTGTACAAATACGGGTTTGTCCAAGCCAAGGGAGGCTTGTGGGACAAGACCCGGCAAGTCGGACAGCGAAAGTTCTCCCAAATAGAAAAAAGCAAAAACAATGATCACTTCCTAAAACGAAACAGTACAGAGTGAACACGAAATGCTAGAGTCTAGAATTCACCAACATTTTTTTTCAATTTTCTTTTTGCAGTACACTCAAAGACACAATCGGGCAATTTATTGAAGACAGATGGCACATAATGAGAGCGAATTCTTTTGCCGTAGCGAGTTACACAACGGGGAATGACAAAACGGGACGTGTGACGGAGATTCCTGTTAGGAATGAAAGGACGTTTAAAATCATTATTCCAAAAGTGGCGTAACACCACTGTTTCCACAAACAGGGAATAGAAATTGGGCATTCGCAAACATTCGAAGATATTAATATCAGTTGAAAAGTCAAAGTGATACCCCACACTCCTTAATAACCCCTTCAAAATACGATCAATTTTTGTATCAATACAATATCAATTTTGTATAATAATAATAATAATAATAATAATAGTTTATTTCCCCAGTGCCCCAGAACAACCGTGAGGTTTTGGTATGGTGGCACAAATGCCCACAATTGGATAAAAGAGAAGAGATTCAGCAGTATCTAATGGAGACACATGTCCTATACATGGTACAGTGCATAGTCAAGATTGCGCTTGAACGTGGTTCAATCACTGAAAACGTCCAAAGTTGGCGAGTCGACATTGTTCAAAAAGACTTGCATGTGGGTTAATGGCGACAGTGTTTCTCGAAAGTGAGGGTAAAACAAGGAACGATGTCTACAAGATAGAGCAGGAGCATAAAAATCACTGAGCCTTAAAGGTCACGTCGATGCGACCGTTAATTACTTTATGTAAAAATAAAATATCACGAGAGTCTTCGCTTCAATAAATTCTGTAAACCTAGCCTCTTAAGAATGTCGTCGTAGTCATAATAGAACCTTCTACCAAAATACTTATCATAGACAAGACGAATAAAACGTTTCTGCACATTTTCTAGCCGTGACGCATCAGTGGCAGTCAGCGAATTCCATGCGGTACTACCAAACTCAAGTTTTGCACGTACCAGACATAAGAACAGTCGGACAAGGCTTAAATGATTCTTCAAGTAGCATGATAAGCGGTATAGCAAACCCATCATTCGGACAGGAGAACAATCTTTGAAACATAAGAAAATGAAAGTCTAGTGTCAAAATAGATCCCAAGGTCGCGAACCTCGGCGACTCGTGGGATGGTAGCTGTTTAAGAACATAAGAGTAAGATAATATATTGCGTTTATGAGACATTGATAAGATTTTTATTTTGCCATTGTTAAGCACCAACAAGTTTGCAGAGCACCACTCAGATATGCGTAAAATATCATCTTGTAATACAATGCAATCGTAAAATGATCTTATATTCGTGAATATCTTGATGTCATCAGCAAACAAAAGCAAGTGTGAATTTTTTATACACTTTTCAATGTCGTTGATGAATACGAGGAACAGTAAGGGCCCGAGGTTAGATCCTTGGGGGACCCCAGATGTCGGGATGAAAGTGTCGGAATAGCTATTCGCAATTCTCACACTGCTATGACGATCAGTTAAGTAAGTCTTAAACCAGTTCAAAAGGCTCGGCGATACTCCATACAATGAGAGCTTCAGCAATAGTAAATCATGATTAACTTTGTCGAAGGCTTTTGTCATATCAAAATAAACAGTATCGACCCGGCCTGGAGAAAGAACTATAGGAAATGAGTAACCAAGAAATGAGCAAATATTAGTTTCCACTCAGCGTCCCTTTAAAAAACCATGTTGAGCACTACTAAATTTCCGTCTAAAATAATCCGAAACACGAGTGTAGATGACCATCTCAAATACCTTCGAAAAGGCGCACAGCAAAGATATCGGTCGGTAGTTATTTACGTTACAAACATCGCCACTTTTATGCACTGGTATGACAACATACATTTTCCACGATGATAGAAAAACACCACTTTTCAACGAGAGGTTAAATATGTGATTTAAGATGGGGGCTATTAAGTGTGCACACCCCTTGATAATAAAATTTGGTATCATATCCATTCCCACTGACAACTTGGACTTCAGTTTTGATATCGCTTCTAGAACTTCAACTGTGTCAATAGAGGTAATTGTCAGAAAATCGCGGTAACCAGTATTGTCAGAAGGGGTATAACTTGAGAACGAATGTGAGGAGTAGCATTCACAAAAATAATCCCGAAAAATATTGGCTACGTCTAGAGGAGACGATACATATCCAGTGTCGCCCCGTAGACATATACTGTCGCTTCTTGCTTTTGTATGCTGCTTTACAAATTTACTAGAACTCGTATATTATGGAAATATATTTGTAAAAAAAATAATTGTTAGTAAAAGCTGCTGAATCCAGGCTTGTTTTAGATTCCATCGCTGGTTTATGGGGCACTATTTCACCAAATGACCGCGGCTTTCCGGAGTGTACCCGAATTACTGTATACACTACTAATATTTGATATATCGAATTATTCGAAATCTTGAATACTACGACTACGAAAGTCGGATCGAATTATTCGGACGATCATTATTCGGTTTGAATTGGAAACTCCAATATTCGCACACCCCTAGTTTGAATATTTTCCATTAAACTTCTTTTTTTGCTTTTGGATAGCAGTTTGAAACAACATGATACCCGCAATTGCTATGAGCCTTCTGATCTCTAGGCACATGTAGTCCGGTGGCAGGCTAAGGACTCAGTCGCAGATGACCCTCAAAGGGATTCATATCACCTCTTACTGCGCCAGCCAATCGCTTCCACACGTTTCTTTGACGTCACGGACGCCACGGCTTTACAAACCTTTTTTGAATGTTGCACCTTGCGATGTCGACGACAATGAGGGACGAAGAAAACACCGGCTTCTAGCAGCTGAATTTTCTTATGTTCACCTACCCGGGAATACTCCACAGAGTCATGCCGGTGTCCGGCTTTGTACGCTGTAGTTTCAGTGTGGTGACTTGAGATTCAATGGTCGTGTCGCGATCGACGTGTTTAATGTTCCCGCATTATCGAGAGAATAGGCCTCGAGATCGTCGAGACTGCGTTTGATATGAATCGTCGTCGCCAATGGTTTCTATTCATTCGTTTGGTGGTGGCCCCTGACTTCAGCTACGTCCCAAAATTGTAGCGGTAAAATGTTCCTTCGCAACGGTCCTGTAGGGAGATGTGATAACGCTGCGCTCACCTCTAACGACGCGGTACGCTCCATGAGATGCTTCAGTGACGCCACCAACGTGCTGCCTCGCCCCTAACTTTCCCTGCTTCTAGGTTGACCTTAACAAATCTAAAGAACTAGTAAAATGACGGCTTTAAATTACTATGTATTATTCTGTGACGTGTGGCGCCCTTGCGAAGTATCGTAGTCGCGCTCATTTGAATTGTAAGTCAAGTCAGCGAAGCAATAATTGACTCGTCCTACCACTATCAAATATGAAGTCGTTATGGGAAAAAGGTTCTAATTGTGCCATTCCGTCATCGTTCACGATACGAGGTAGACAATCTTCCATACCTCTTTTTTTGTATATAGTGCAAAGCAACGCAGGTACCCTTGCCACATAGCGGCAATGTCGTTTAGCTCGATCGGAAGCGAGCTTCGCTCCCTCCGCTCGCGAGTCGCGCTTGACACCGATGCCAACATGTCGCACAGCAGACGACGCACTATTTTCTCGACAGCGGAGGCACTGATAAGCCACCAAGAGCGCCGGCGCCTAGCAGCTGACAACATATAATTGGAAGGCACACCTCCAACGCACATCGGTCACATGCTTTTCTTGCTATAACCGGCCGAGAGAGTTAAGGAGAGGGAAAACAAATGTGAAAATCGTGACGTCACCACCCTTATGCAGGCAGTTTTTCCCCCTCTCTATGACGCGGGATTATGCGGAGCGTGAGTTCGTCTGCTTCTTTTGCAGGGTTTCTGGTGACGTCAGAACGCCGAGCACTGATTGGTTCTGAATGAATGATAGTGGGTAGACCTCAAGGCAGCTTGCTTTGAGGTCTACCCACTATTCTTCAATTAGAGCCAATCAGAGCTCGGAGTCTTCCTAACTTCACTGCACCTACTGCGCAAGAAGCAGACGACTTGCTCTTCACATTGCATGAAGGCGCGGCGTAACCGAGCTTTTGGTTGCACGTCAAAGGTTCCCAGGTGTTCCAAATGAATCCTGTGCTCCGCTGGGGCGTGCTAGATGGCCTTTTGTTGGTTTGGCTCGTAAAACCGCCAAATCTGTGAATTGTTGTGAATTTGCCTGACGTCGCGCTGCAATACAAAATATATTTGAACTGGCTTCGTTACTTTTGCTGAATCGCTCTGAAACTAGATAAGTGATCCACAAACGGAACTAATCAGGAGTCCGCCACGAGTAAAAATATAAATATTAACAGTTCAAAAAAAATCTTAGTCGTTGGTGTTTTGACAGGGTGACATACTTGTTTTAGGACACTCAGCTTTGATGGATTTGACGACGCCAGGTTGTCAAGATAATGAGGAGGTACTGAGAACTAGTATATCTGCTTTTTAAGCGTCACTGCGGACAGGGCTTTCGAAGTTCTGTTTGCGTCAGGTTTTGAGATAAGGCAGTGGAAAGGCGAAAACTAATCAATTAATATCTTGAACTTGTTACCATTTCGCAAGTCGTTTAGATTGGTTTATCCTAATTACGAATCCTCTTGAAATTGTAAATGCAACACGTTCTATTGAAGCATTTCTTACAAAGTTATTCAAGCGATGATTAAAATTAACCTCCCTAGAGTGACGGTTATGGCTATACCCAAATCTAATGTCAGCTGAGACCTAAGACACACCAAAGGCGGCATTCATGTAGTAGCCATTAAAAAAAAACCTGTTCGCATCCAAACGTTTGTGGCTCACTAACTAGACGCAGTGGGAGCGTTATAGTAATCATATGACTATGTTGTTTATGCAACAATTATAAGGTTCGTCTAACGTAGACTCGTTCGAAGAGCGCATAGACACGTATTATCTTATCTGCGTTTTGTTTATGAAACAGGTACCCACAAGATCAGCAATGTTTTTCTGCGGCATCCTTGAAACGAAGCTTGCTGTCGAACTTGCTCCCAAAGATAATACTTGAAGGTCAAACGAATGGTCATGCCAGACTCACTCAAAGGGATGGTCACACAGTACACAGACGACTTTGCTCAGAAGCCACAACTGTAGTTCTAGAGTATTATTTATCAGCGGGGTGTAGTTGATAATATTGCGCCGTTAGCAGTGATCCTCTCTGCCGGTGAGTTACCTTCTTGCCTTCTTTCAAGTGCATAAACATAATCAGTTTTCTTTGATGACTCGCAGTCAAGGGAGTGCAATTAATCTTTTCACAAAGGTGTCTTTAGATAGGGCATTCATCGTATTCAATGTTCTTGAGTGTAAGTTTCTGGAAAAAAAAGTAATAAGCCAAAGAGACCCTTGTTATTCCTATGGCCAGGGAGGAAAACGAAAAGGAACCACCTCGTTTGACGAAGTACACTCACACGTGGTGAAACACACCCTCAAACTTGCTGGATTTGCTCTCGGTACTCATCTCAAGAAGGCTTATATGTTTTTTCTTTCATGTCGTGCCACCTGTGAGGAGCCGTGACACCCAGACGAGTAGTATCCGTTTTCTTCCCCGGTCATAGGAATAACGTTTTTTTTTCTTTTTGGCTCGAATGTTTCTTTTAGAACCCTACACTTACCAAGTTTGAGCATGACGAATGCACCATATTCGTGACAAGTTAAAATTGCACTTTAATCATTTTCTAACTTACACATTTTTTTACGCCCGAATATTGCTCAGAAACGTGCTGTAAATTATTTACTGAATAACTGTGCACCATTCACGGACCAAGCACCCGCCTTCTCAAGTTCATGATATCGAGAAGAGAAGACAGTGCTTTGTCCTACAAAAGGAGGAAAGCGAAAAATGGGATTGAAATTGTTTGGATTAAAATGTTCTCGATGATATATTTTTATCGCGTACAATCTAATATGGTATGCCATTGTGTTCCAGTTAATATATTGTTTTCTCTACGAAAGCTACAACTTACCCGTCGTTTGATAGGCTCTCTTCGGAAAATACACGCTTGGCACATGTCTACTTAAAAAAAATATACGAATTTGTTTTTTTGCTAATGCGGTCGATTAAAAAGTGTTTGCCCTTACTTGAATGACGTCTCAGCAGCGAAGGTACTCGGCCCTTTGTTCATATGAAGTTACAAAAATGGGGTAAAATATTTAGAATTTAAATATTCTTTTTTACCTTTTCAGTAACTTCTATAAGAAGTTATATTGCAATTGCAATTTGCATGGTAGTTAATACGACAGCCGTTTTAAACTTCCAAGATTTGGGAACTGACGACACGTCACTCGCAATATTTAAAAATAATCTACGAAGGTTCCAAAGAAACAAGTTAAAATGATTGGTTTAGCGCATTTTTGTCATGCGAATTTGAATATCACGAGCATTTGATTCCAGCGTATGAATAGACGCATCCCCCCCCCCCCCCCCCCCCCCCCCCCCCCCCGAAAAACCAACCGCTATGTCTGTCGTCATACCCTGAGGTCTCAACTGCCTGGCGCTTTCTGCTTATGGGGGAATGCCTGCAGCGTTCTTGTTTGTTCGTGTAAGGCATGTGGAAGGTGCGGAAATGTTGAGATTTTTGTATAGCGCGTCACAACTCCCTCCTCCCACAAACCGCGCGGGGAAAAAGGGGCTTGAGCGCTATTTTAATAGGGCTGTTGTGGCTAACTGGCGCATCAATCTGAAATAAAAGTTTGTCATTCGTGATCCTAAAGGCCAATTGAAGGCGATTTAGGTGTTTTATTCTTTTAATAAACTTTTTTTTTGTTGTTTACTTTATGATCCCCAATTTCAAACGGATATATGCTGGGCCCCAGGCTGCTAGGCCCGTTACAAACAGTGTCAGTTCTACAATTGCGAGCCCTACATTTATTAATTAAAATTAGCCTATGCATATTTTTATCTGCAGAATGTTTAATCAGTGAAACACTTCTATCAATGCTTGTTTCATGCAGATTAACTACCATGTGCCAATTCTGGAGTGAAGTCATTTGTGTGGTGCTGCTGCCATTATTAGTTCTCTCCGTCGACGCACCCGCTGATGAGCGGGCCCCCGAGAATCTAGACCTTGTAATCGGTCTGTTTCGTCACGGCGACCGTGCACCGATGCTCAGTTATCTCAATGACCCTCATCATGACAGCAAATACTGGCATCATGGATATGGGGAGCTGACTCTTCGGGGTATACAAACAATGATTGACCTCGGCAGATATCTCCGGACCCGCTATCAGTATTTCCTTTCCAATGACACGAAGGAGACTAAAGTGCGAAGCAGCCCGACCTCTCGGTGAGCATTCATACTTGAAATAGTTTTATATAGCCTATGCAATTATATAGCTTATATACCAATAGATTGAAGTACGCTAAAATGTCTCGCATAAAATGGGCTCAAGCGATCATTTGCCGGGGACAAGGAAACGTCTGACCCGTCTCTCTTCGAGAATAAGAGGGTCAATTGTGTGCAGTCAAAATGTTCCTGTGAATAAACAAACTGAGTGATTTCATTGATTTTTATCAACAAAAAACATTGCATATATAAGGTATGCTTAAAAACTTTAGCTCAGACATCCAGAGTATAAATGTATGATCAACGTACTTATTGAAATCCAAGATAAGGGAATAATTGGGTTCGTCCTATATTCACGTTAAATTATTATTGAGCTGCCCTCTTTTTTCCTAGAAATGTGGAAGCGTATTGTATATATTCACTGTCTAGGCGAGTACACGAAGACAAGAGCAGTTCTCCACGGGACTCGTGTGCCATGTGCATCATTCGCGGACCTTATTTAAATGTGCGGGACGGCCCTATCCACTCATGTCGATGAAGCGTATCCTCGGCAGATGTTTTTGTTTTATTGGCACAGCACATCAACGAGGAATCACCTAATAAAAGCCTGTGCTGTTTCCCTGCTATAGATGCTTCACAAGTGCCTCTTTTCTACTCTATGAACTGCACCCGGCCACAGGGTCACGTCAGTGGAAGACCGGGGAGCAATGGTTTCCTATACCAATTACGAGACTTCCCGAAGGACACGACAAATACACGTAAGTTCCGTAATTAAAGGGGCTTTCATATCTTAGAAAAAGAACCCAGCGAGTGTCAGTGCAACTGTTTGCGATATGCAGAAGCCTGCTTGCAAACGCCAACCCTTCGCAAAAAAAAAAAAAAGTAAAACTGGCACGTGCGAAAATAGTGATATGGCGCCCTCGTAGGGCGCAGGTAAATATATTTTTTATTAGAACAGTCTTACTTCAGTTTGTGTTCTCTGCGGTTGACAAATAAGAGAAACACCTGAAAAATATATTCGTACGAACTCCACCAATAAGAAACACTTACTAAATTGATCATCATTATTGACGCTGTATAAGTCGCACTTTTAAATATTTCAAAATTCCCGGTGTGTTTGTAAGGATGCGCGACTTATATGCATTTTTTTAAAAACAAGTATAGACATTAACTGGGGAGATTTGCCACAAAGGTTATAATTCTCGTTCGATTCGCTGACGATAATATTAAAACCTATCCTCGCTTGCGTATACTATATTGAGATCATTATACAGATATGCAGGATTTTTAATGCAGTTTCGCCGTGCCGACCACACAAATGCATAGGGACGATTTAAAGGGAAACCAAAGCGGTTCTGTATTCGAGAAAAAAAAAACACTTTAATCGTCTTTATGTGGCCTCCATGATCCCAAATATATAAAAAAGATATTGAAGATTGTTGCGCCATGTAGCCACAAGGGCGCTTTCAAACTAGCAATGAAGGTCCTCCTTCCCGGCCTGCTCGGTGGGAGGAGGGAATTGTGACGTATTATACAGAGATCTAGGCATTTTACGCACCTTCCGCATGCCTTACCCGAGCAATCAAAAACACTGTACGCGTTCACTGACGAGCGGGACGCGCAAGGCAGTTGAAACCTCTGGGTATGACGTCACACTCAGCTGAATTTTTTTCTTCTTGCGTGTATTGATACGTTTGCGTCAAATATTCGTGATATTCACACTCACAGGACAAAAAATGTTAGAAATCACCTCTCTCGTACTTTTCGTCTTAAGAATCTTTTCAGCGTCTTTTTTTAAATAAAGGTGCAACTTGTGTACGAAGTTTTTATCTGAAAACAGTCTTTACACGGGTGTGCGACTTACACAAAGGTTCAACTTACGGACCGAAAACTGCGGTAGGTATTTTTAGGTAATTCTTGCCATTTACGTCATTTTCAACATGAAATTTCAGCGTGTGTTTCCAATTCGTCAACTCAGATTAAACGCCTCTCAAATTGTGTTGCTATGGAAAGTTAATGAATGCTTTCTTGTCTCAGGGTTAGTGCGGCCATAAGCATGGATTACCTGTTCATCTAAGGGGGTTTATAAAATCGTGTTAGATCAACCTTCCTGCTCGATTGTGATAACGGTGAACACCTTGTGTAATGAACGCGAAATATGTGGTGGTTTACAGACTGCTATGTCTCAGTGAAATGAAGAAGCTTTGGAAGCAGACAGTTACCCCAAATGGCAAGAATGAAGGCCTGGTTCGATTCCTGGTGGGAGCTACGGCTGCACTGCATCTTAGCGTGGAGGAGCACGCGTCCATCATCCCGGTGTTGCTTGACGCCATGGTGGTTCAGAAGGAGTACGCTTTGCCTTTGCTGCCTTGGTTCGAGGAACGGTACAACAACCTCTCCAGCGCTCACAAGCAAATAATCACCATGATGGCCAAGGCCGCCATTACGAACATGGGAGGCGAAATATTGAGGTGAACGTTTTATTGGAAACTCATCGAGCAGCTAAAATTTATTAAATTTCGATATGCAATACATAACGTTTTTGTCTGGAGATGAAGTGCTTTTGACTAATAGAATGCGTGGGAGAAAATGTAGCGACGACCTAAGTTGCATAAGAGATAGTTTTTATTCGTCTTTACATTGCTGCGGCAGACTTGATAACAGAATTCTGCGGCACAAACATTAGAGAATAGTGGTGTTCAGACATGAAGGAATGATAATTAATCATGATGCTCTATTTATACTAAACACTGGACTTGTGTCTCTTTCAAGATGTTAGAAACACTAAATGTTGATACGGGTTTATGTGAATGCTACAAAGTTCAGCGTCTTGAAAGGATCATGTGTGTGTTTATTATTTCACACGACCTGATGCCTCTACGTCTCAATATCAACATTTGATATCCGGTAGAGTCCACATATCTCTCTTAAAATACACTAGATGAAAACTTGACAGCGATCTTTACCTTCAAAGTCCTATTACACATGACATGCATTATAGGGACTGGGCGTGTCAATGACGTATATTTTCTTGCTAAATTTAGAGGGGAATGTGAATGGTTGCATAGGTCACGGGACGTCAGGTCACGTGACGTCGACTTCCCTTGCTATATTTAGCGGGGAAACTTGATTGCTGTCTAGGTTTCAAGACTCGAAGTTTCCCGCTAAATTTAGCGGGTAACTGAATTTGTGTATATGTCACATGACGTCAATTTCCAGCTAAATTCAATGGGAAAACTGAATGCATGTTTTGGCCACGAGACGTGACGTTTCCCGCTAAATTTAGCGGAAAATTGAATAGTTCAAAAGTAAAACACATACATTATGTACCAACTAGCTCAACTTCAGCCTGAATAGTTGTATAGGTTACGTGACGTCGAGTCACGTGACTTCGATTTCTCGCATTAAGTTTAGCGTGAAAACTAGATTGGTGTCTAGGTCACAAAACGTGAATTTTCCCGCTAAAATTAACGAGTAACTGAATTGGTGTATAGGTCACGTTACATCAATTTTCCGCTCAATTTAGCGTGGAAACTGAAATGACGTTTTAGCAACAAGATGTGACTTTGCCCGCTAAATATATCGAGGAAACTGAGTTGACGTGCAGGTCACATGCCGTCAATTTTACCAAGGTGTTGAGGTCATGTGATGTCAGGTGACGTCACGTGACGCCACTTCCTTCGCCAAATTTAGCAGAAAATGAACGGACGGATGGACGACAAAGTTTTGGGATTGGGGGTAGCGCTAAAAAGCATTTCATTCTTTAGAACAGTCGATTCCCAGGGGATAATGATCTGTCGCCATACACAGCTAAGTAGGATTGCAACGTGACAATTAGCGAATACCTAAGTTACTGATTAGCAGTTAGAAGAACCTGTTTCGATGCGACATTCCAATCGGATATTTTAAGTGAGAGCTTTAAGAAGCTCGTGTCGCAGAAAAGCCGGTGTCGGCGTCGGTGGCGTAGGACGGTAAACTTCTGATTGGTCAATGGGGTCATGACTTTCAGAGCCACATGACCTAGCGCGGGAATTTCGAACCTCCAACGCTCACGTGAAACGTGACGCCACACGTGGAATGAAAGTGAATAAAACATGATATGTAATCCGAATTAAAGGTCACCTCATGTCTCAAAGGATTTCAGTTTACAAAGTAATTAATTTGCCTTAAATAAAAAAAATTCGAAAAATTTTAGGTGGAGGCGTGATTCAGACCCACGACCATACACGCTGCCCACTAGGCCACGCAGATTCGCATGCACGGCTTTGGAACGAGTGAGAGTTTATATGTTTAGCTCTCACGTTCCACTCTTAAAGGCAAAGCTTAAGCTTCCTCCTGTAATTTTAACCCTCAGGCAAGGTAAGCGATAGAAATACCGAATTAAAAAATTATGTTGCGAAATTGAGTGAAGAATTTAGACGGCGAAGGGCCCAAGATGTCAAAACACTAGGCATCGCTTCTGTACTCTGACCATAAATCAATAGGGTGCTCAAGGCTCCAGGCGAATTCGCAAACGAAGCTTCCTAAATAGAGGTTAAGGGCTTGTGAGAGGGCCAATCTTGATTACAGGAAAGCGAAATCGCTACCTGGGCGATATCGTTGCGGTATATGCCAGTAGCTAAACTGATTTCACTTAGTATCGGTTTCACGTGCCCCGGCACTATAAATTACTTGTAAATAACTATAGTCCGTTGCAACTCAAGAACGAAGGGCGAGGGTATTACGGGCCGGGGAGGAGGAAGCCGACGGAACGCTAAAGAGAGGAGGTTTCCCCCTCTCTTCTACCGGGTTTCGTCTGCTTCCTCCTCCCCGGCCCGTCTTACCCTGGCCCTTCGTTCTTGAGTTGCAACGGACTGTAGAAGCTTTAACTTTCTTTTCTGGAATATCAAAAAAAGCTATTCTTAAAGACTGTAAGAATATTGTTTATTTTTAATTTGAACGTTCCAGCTGAAGATATTATTCTGCAACCTTAATATTTATGATTTAATTAGGCCGTTCAAAATTAAAATGAAGTGCAACCCTGGCACGCACCACGACCAAAACATCATGTCGGAGATGTTTCGGTACCAAAATGCACTTTTTAGGAAAATTATTGCTCCAAAAACAAAAAGTTCCTTATTTATATTTCCCAATGAGAGTTTATCATTTTTCGCCGCGATAATACACCATATGCAACATTCCTGTATCATAATAAAGCTCCATTATTTTTTTCAAGCTTTAACCACAACACTCAGTATGGCTCATGAGGAAATTTTAAAAAATCGACTTTTCACGCTATGCTGAAATATTCATAACTCAGTAAGGTCACTTTATGGCCATCACATCGCTCGCCACTAGGCAGTTTTTATGGGCCAACAGCCGTGATATCCATTCAGCACGTCTAGGTGACCTAGCTCCTATTACGCAAATAAATATTGTAAACTAGGCGCACACGTTAAACGTGAACAGGATGAATGTAAGTATACATAGGGAAGGAGACGCTTGCGTACACGATGAACACGCAGCAACTTTTATGGGAGAAAATCCCTTTGTTATTGAGGGTATGCTATTCTTAAAGCAGCACTTCGCGATTTCATGCATCTATAGTTGTATTCTGACGCTTGCTGGGCTTGCATAACTTGAGCGAAAACTCACGCTTCGAGCTTAATGTTAAATATACCTGGGCGAAACGCTATAATTTTGAGCAAAATCCAGTCAAACGCTGGTTGGCACTTGTGGCGCCTATTTTGGATAAGGTTAACAAACACAAACACGGCCATAATTCGGTTTCTTCGCAAGACTTGTTACTTCACCAATGAAAAACATATTTTCGTTTGCGTCAGAATTCTGACTATTAATATTTCAGAGGAAGATATGAATAGTTAAATACGTATTTGCGAAAAACGCTACTCGTCACGTTTAAGGGCCCGTGAAAGGAAAAACAAAAACTTTTTTAGACAGTCTGGTTGGGACACGCGTGTCAAGAAATAAGTTTACATAAAACAAATATTGTTAGAGCAATGTTGACGATGAAAGATTAATTTGAAATTCTGCGCGCAAAGTTCATGACGACACGGAATGCTTATTTCGCTCAACGAGATGGTAATTCGCTCTTTTTACCGAAACGTGAGAAATGCCGAGAGAGAAAACAAGTGGAAAGGAGGTGACTACCGACTAAATCGCGTCTCGCGCCTGCGTCAATCTTGCTCTAACGTTTTTTTTTTCTTTTCGCGTAAAACTAATTTCTTGACGCGCGTGTCCCAACCAGACTGTTAATTTTTTTTTCTTGTCAGGGGCCCTTTAAGTTGCGAATTTTGACTGGCACTTTAGCGTGCAAAGGTTTTTGAAGGGTACAATAAGAAAGAAGCATACGGGGGCAGTATGTTCTGTTATGGGGCCGGTTAAAATACTCCTTGCAGCAATTCAATGTAATGATGGAAAGTTGAAACATAATGCGTAACACTATTAAAGTCCCGTTTGCAATATTTTTAGTTGTGAGAGGAGAATAGGATTCGCTTTCCCTTTTATAGATAAATAGTGTTCGCTTAAGTGTTATTTTGCTAACATTAAAAACAAAAGCAGATTTAATAAAAAAACTAAACAATTCCCCTACACTGCTGCTTTTTCTAATCACAGGGACATCGCAGACCACCTTGAGATGCGCTACAAGGCCGAGAACGCTACGAGCGTTTTTAGCACTGGGCGTCAACAGCGGTCTGCCACCGGCGTGAAGTTTCAGCTCCTCGCCTACCACGACCTCAACCTGATGGCCACGCTCATGGGACTGGACTCGACATTTTCCGAGAAACCACATTACGGGTCTATTGTGCTCTTCGAGGTCACAACACCAAGCGAAGAGGAGCCAGAAATCAGAGTACTCTACAGGAATGGAACCCAGGGTCTCGTTAAGGTTCCCATTCAAGGCTGTAAATCACCCTGCACTGTGCCCAGGTTTATTTTAGCCGTTCGAGAACGATTTCCAACGCGCTTCAGTCCAGAAGTGTGTGGTTATCCAAAAGGCCACACTGTACTGTAGTAATGTTAAAATGAACCTAGAGATTCATCAGTATAAACAGACAGAGATATGTTATCTAAATAATAAGTCGAAAAATTCGCAAATACTTCACATTGTTTGTGAAGTATTTTGTATATCTTATGTATTATATAGGGTGGTTCAAGTCACCAGGCTCGATCTAAAATGAACCGTAAAACTCGACGCCTGCACGTAGCAATCTAAAATTTTCGTCAAAGGTGTATTTCACAGGTCGGTTTTTTCTTGAAAAATTACGAAGCGTAGTTCTCTTTTAGTAAAATATAGGACCAAGAAACTTGCCAGGGTCTACGGCGGGCGGCGACCCAGACGATCAAGTCCAGCAGCGGGGTGTGTTTGGCGTTCGTATTGATAGATGGCGTCGGGAGCAGCATCTGAAAGTGCAGCCGACCAGCGAAAGATAGCAGACGACACGCAGACGAAATTTGTTGGCAGCAAAAGCGCCGCCGTTATGTAGACTCGTTTTTTTGGTTTTACTTTAAGTTTTGCTTTTATTGTTCGCATTTATTTTTTAACCGAAGGTACTTTTCAAAAAGATGATATTCATTTTAATAAACCACGGTGGTCGCGAGCCGTCGCGATAAGGAGGGAGCGCCATCTATCAATACGAACGCCAAACACACCCCGCTACTGGACCCCTGTCGTCTGCGTTGCTGCCCACCGTAGACCCTGGCAAGTTCCTTGGCCTTTTTTTAGAGAAAGAGAGCTACGCTTTGTTATTTTACAAGAAAAAACGGACCTGTGAATCACACCTTTGACGAAAAGTTTAGAATGCTAAGTGCAGGCGTCGATTTTTACGGTCCATTTTAGAACGAGCCTGGTGACTTGAACCACCCTATATCTCATCATTCTAAAACAATTTAAGAAATTTGAATACAATTCACAACTTATCAAGCAGACCCACTATACTGATTGCTTCCCTTATTACTTCGAAGACTTACGAAATGTCATTTGAAATTAACAAATGCTTCGTTCGGAAAATGTGCACATCGACCGTTACGGAACGTCAAGCAGAGAGTGTAAAAAGAAAGAAGAATGATTGCCTACAAAAAAGTAAAAACTATCCACGTTAGCTTGCACATTTTAATGAGATATTTGTGTCCCGTCGTCAAAATATGCCATAGCCGTTGTACAATTCGGACAACTAAATTTTGCTCCGCGTTTTTTTTTTTAGTAATGGAAAGGTCAGTAAAAAGGCGCAGCTTTTTTTTGCGAGTCTAGTGTCGCGAACCCTCGTCTCGGGAAACAGATACACAGTTTATAAGCAACAAAAAAAGCCGCTTGCATCCAAAAAAAAAAAAAAAAAACGATGCGCGCACTTCTCGCTCTTGAAGCGGCCATTTTCTGAAATATCACCGAGGCACTTCAACTCAAGGGGGTTAAAGACGAGGGCAGAACGCTGCGAATTCTGACCGCTGACCTCGGCGGTCCCGAAAGAAGGAATGAGAAGAAAGAGAAAGAAGGATCGGAGAAAGAGAGGAGGCGAAAGGTTAGGCGTGTTTGTTTTGCCGCGACGAGTTGAGGGCGCTCGAGCGCTTGTCCACTTTATTTATATTTACACAATTCGCGATTTCGGTGTTTCCCTGCAAAACAAGCTAGAAGACGACAAGGTACCGATCTTATAGATTATATTTTGCTGCTTATTTGTGCTTATTAAGGCGTTGCCAGCGATATGGGCCTATCGGGACCACCAAGTGGGACCGCCGATGTCCGCCTCTATGCCCCGCCCTCCCGAAGCGGCCCGAACGCATGGGACCGTTGATTTATTGATTGGAGTTTTATGGCGTCAGAGCATCTAGGCCGAAATACGCTAGGTGCATAAACTATTGCAGGAAAACGTTTAAGGAAAAGACAGAACTATAGTAGCTTGTGATGGAATAAAAGTATGAACATGAATCGTGTAAAAGATATGGACATAAATTTCAGGTAATTATAAAAGTTATAATCGATAGGGAATCATCTAAAAAAAAAAACATGGTGAAAAAGGAGGGGTTATAAGAGGTGTAGATAGCCTGTTATTTTAAGAAATTCCAGAACTTTACTGAAAGGTACAAGAGGTTCATCTCCTAGCAAAAATGTGGGATGAAATGGAAGATGGGATCCAAAAATAGTAGCAAAACATGCTCGTCGATAGGTGTAGATAGCCTGTTATTTTAAGTAAAATCGTCAGTAAAAAATCGCACATAGTCTCGATATTTATCTTGTAATGCGAAAACTTTCTTGTGAATAGCCCGATGGTTAATTGACATTTTATTATAGTTTGTGAGCGACCAGCCACATGATAATCTTACTGCCTTCCAAGGAGCAACAGTTTGTGTTTCCTTAATCAAGTTGCTTTCAGGAAGAGCCAGCTGTAGGGAGGCAGAAGTGCTCTGAAGCCGGAAGCTTAATGGGCGTATTAAGCTAGGTTTGTTTTCCAAAAGCCGCAAAAAACATGGAGGTGTGAATAAAATTATTTTATGAATGCACAGGATCAGATTTCACCTTGTAGCAGTAACACAAGCCAAGATATTGTCTGCGCCTCTCGAGTGACATTTGATGTTTATCTACATACAGGCTCAGAACAGGCGATGTCCAAAATGCTCCTGTGGCAAGTCGAAGGCCAAGATGATGAACAGGATCTATCATTTTTAAGACAGATTTCCGTGCTGATCAGTACACAATTGCACCATAGTCCAGACTAGAGTCACTGTATGGGTTCCCAGAGTAACGAAACTCCGAAGGTTCGTTCCAGAACTGCGGCGCGGAGCTGAAACCGAAACTATGGCGCCGCCATCTTGGGTCCCCGCTTCGACGGGGGTATGAAGGCAATAGTGACATGCATTGGAGCGTGTTGAAGGAGCTGGTTCATTCCGCGATACGCGGAATGAACCAACAGTAACCGGCACTCACCTCACAAAGCTTGCTTGTTGTAGTGGGCTTGAAACCTTTCCGTTTTATTATGGCCAGCCAAGCCTTCTTCCTCCGTCTTGCAGTTGCATTCTTTCAAAACGGGATCCGGAAGAGTTTTTTTCCACCCTCCGACCTGCTGCTGCACCCAAAAGCGTAACAGGCAGGCATTCTGCCACTAAGTACACAACCTTCTTGTTTTTGACGTCGGTAACCACGTGGAAAAAACGGCGCGTAGACCCGCGTTCGATGAGCGGTTGTTTTCTGGACCCAAGATTGTGGCAATTAGAGCCGCTTGAAGCGCTGATAGAGGTGAGTCTAGCGGTGCTTGTGTCACGTGATCACTACCGTTCAATGATGCTCACCAAGCCAAGACATGATCGGATAGTGAGTATGTTGTCGGCAAAATGCACAAAGAAAAGGAATGCGTTACTCTGGGAACCCATACAGTGACTCTAGTCCAAACTGGAACGGACCAGTGAGTTGTACAATCGGATGAGACATCGCCTGTCAGACCCCCAGAATGTGTGCGAAAGCACTTTGAGAATATTAGACGACCGCAAGCATTTCCGCTTCAGCTCCTTGACGTGATCCAGAAAGGTAAGTTTCTTGTCAAAAATAACCCCTAAAAATTTGTGCTAATATTTTACAGCTATTGCAGCGCTATTGAGCTGCAAACGAGGATCAAGCAACAGACCACGACGTAGCGAAAAGGGCACATACACTGTTTTTTTCAGATTAAAACTTAAAACCTTTTTCATTGGCCCATTTGCTCATTTTGTTTATTGAGACTTGAAGCTGGCGCTCGCAACTTGAGAGATTGCAGGACGAAAAGGAAATCTGCACATCATTCACATATAATGAATATGAAACTAATGGAGGCACCACTGCAGCAAGGCTGTTTATCTTCAGCACAAACAAAGTGACGCTCAATACACTCCCTTGAGGGACGCCATTTTCTGAAGGAAAACATCCGAAAGTGTGGAACCAAACCTAACCTGAAAAGTTTGGTTAATCAAAGACTTCCTTATGTTGCGCAACATGTGGCCACAGACACCATATGTGTGTAAGTCTTTTAGAATCCGGTAACGCCAAGTAGTATCATACGTTTTCTCTAGGTAAAAAAATACCGAAACACAGTGCTGTCGATGAACATATGCTTCACGTATGAAAGTTTCCTGACAAACAGGATGAGCCAATGTTAATCACCCCATTCTAAACCCACACTGCTTCAGATCTAAAATTCCTCCAGTCTCTAAAAAAGTGTACTAATCGTCTATTTAGTAGTTTTTTGTAAGTTTTCCCAAGGAAACTGGTCATTGCGATGGGACGATAACTTGCTGGTAGAGTATTTACCGGGATTTAGGAGGGGAATTATATGTGCCCGCTTCCAGCACTGAGGAAATGCAGAAGCCTTCCACAAATGATTAAAAAAGGTTAACACATGTCCTAGAGATTGAAGACACAAGTGCCGAAACATTTCATTGTAGATTTTGTCAGAACCAGGTGCCGACTGCTTTTTTGATTCAAGGGCTACCTCGAGTTCGTACATTGTGAAAGGCTGGTTGAATACACGAGTGTCTGATCCCGACATAGCAATTGGCCGCTTTTCTGCTACAGCTCTGAACTTCTTAAATTTTGCAGAATAATTAGATGAGCTAGACACTTCACAAAAATGTTCCGCAAGAACTTTTGCCTGGCCCTTCAAGGTTGGCGAAGGCGAGGGAAAAAGAGGTGTCCTAAAAGAGAGGTAGTTACCCCGAATTTCCCTCACTTGGTCCCACACCTCCTTCGAAGTGACAAAACTGTTCACATTAGAACATATTTTATCCATGAGCTTTTTTTAGCTTGTTTTCTTGTCCAATAAGCCTTTGCTTTACATTTTTGAACTCTATTTTGTTCTAGACCATTGGATAGTGGCCAAAAGTGCCCCAGGCCCTGTTCAGACATCTAAGCGTAACAGTACAGTCATTGGTGCACCAAGGCTTGCAGCGCTTAGAAAGATTTTTAGATGTTTCTGGAATGGAGGCAGATGCGGCATTTATGATACGGTCAGTAACGTACAAGGTGGTATTTTCACGGGTCATAGCTAAAAATTCAGTTGGGTCAAGCACTGCCTCCAATGCAAAAAGAGCCCAGTCAGCTATGTCTAATTTCCACCTGGGGATACGTGTTGAAAGTGAAGGAGGTGCTACAGTACTTTCTAAAATAACAGGAAAATGGTCACTCCCAAAAGGGTTATATAGAAACTTTAAAAAAAAAAACAGGGAAGTAAAGTTGGGGATGAAAGAGACAAATCAATGGAAGTGAAAATATTATAAGGTGCACTAAAAATGTAGGATCTTGTCCAATTAAAAGGCAAAGGCCGGATGACAATAAAAATCTTTCAATGACACCACCACGGAAGTCTTGGCGTGCACTACCCCACATTGGGGGGTAGGGGGGGGGGGCGTTAAAATCCCCCAAGATTAAAAAAGGTTGGGGAAGTTGCGCCTCAAGTCCATGCAGGTCATGCAAATGCAGTGGAATAGTTGGTGGCAGGTATACAAGTGTAATAGGCGGTCAAGAAGAATACGAACTGCCACTGCTTCTATAGAGGTTGTGAGAGGAACTGAAGCACGGGCAATACCACTTTGCACAACCACAGCTACTCCACCAAAGGAATTACTAGGGGATACACGGTCCTTCCTAAAAAACGTAGAACATTTTTTTGTGTGTTCTTGACATGAGCCTCCTGTAGGCCTATACACCTTTTCTACATGGGCACCGCCATCTTCACTTCTGGCACTTCCGGTATGCGTGAAAACATCGCCTTCTTCTCGCCTCGACAGTAGAACGTGTTAACATTTTAATTGCAACCGTAAGTCGTTCTTGTTATGACCCTTCTATACTTTTTTACTTGTTCGGGGTTGTAATCTTTTGCTTTTTGTTCGGAACGCATACCGGATACGGGGACAAAGTGGCTGGGTGCGAGGCTGAACGAAAAAGGTGTATAGCGACAGGTCGAAGCTCGTAAAAAAAAAAAAAAAAAGCATTGTCATAAATATTAGGGAAAATACCTCGGCAATTCCACTGCATGATACTATAGTTCTTTGCCATTTAGAGAAGAAAAAAATATATATACAAGCGACCTAAAACGGAGGTTCGCTATGGTTTAAAATCTATTTTTACACGTGGGGTGCCCTGCTTTTTAGAGGGATCTTTCTGTTTCCGTGTGAAGTCACTGGCGACAGAAAGAGAGGGCTCCGATCCTGAGAGGGGAGCGTCCTCATCGGACCTGAGCCCGCTTTCGTCCATGGGGCCTAGAGCTCTGCACTGGGCCGGGTCGACCCGAAAGCCCGGGCCCGGCCCGGCCCGCGGGTCGGACCCGGGCCAGGTAGCCCATGTTGTTTCCGGGCCGGGCCCGGGCCAAGTAGTACTGCTTGTTTCCGGGCCCGGAAACACGAAAATACTGAAAATTTTTAATCCATCGGGACTTTAGTTTATACTGGACTGCGTAGACTCTGTGACATGTATATGTTCTATAATGCCCCGAAACGTTTCGTCATCTTTTGAACGAGTGTCATTAAGATCTCGATGTTAACATTCGCATTTTTATGCCGACACATAACGTCTTGACAGCTCCTTTCATGCCAATTAGGCTAAACGAATCAAATGCATCAACACCTCCCAATGGCAGCTTCGAGTTTAAGAGATGAGGCACGCCTTGGCCTATTACCGGGCCGGGCCCGGGCCGGGCCTGATCAGATAGGGATCCCATCGGGCCGGATACGGGCCGGGCCTGATTAGGTAGGTACCCCGTCGGGCCAGGTTTGGGTCGGGTAAGACTAAGAGTCAGCAGGCCCGGGCCAGGCCGGGTCTCAAAATGGAGGCCGGTGCAGTGCTCTACCATGGGCTCGTCTGTTCCCGCTGGCAACTGACCCATGGAGGTCGACTGCTTCGGCGACTCCCCGGGCTTCCTTTGGGGAGCAGAGCTGCGAGGGGGTAGGCCTCGGCCCCTACGGGTCGAAGTGCCAGGTGGAGCAGGGGGTGGGGGGGTCAGCCCCTGCTCCGAGGTGGATGTTGAGGAGGTAGCATCCACCTTGCGATTCGAAAGCGGTGCCAGTGGCAGCGCTCCCGAGGACCCAGGAGACCTCGACGGGAGGCGCAGATCATTCGTAGACTTCTGTGTTCCTGTCGAAACCATTGGCCTTACCGGTCGCCTATGTACAACCTGGGCATAAGAGCCTTTAAAGACAAAGGGGAAACGCTTTTTCGCATCAATGTAAGAAATGTTTTCATTAACCTTCAAGGTGAGAATTTATTTTTCTTGCTTCCATAACGGGCAAGATCGGGTGCATGCTGGATGTTTTCCATTACAGTTAGTACACTGAGCTTCGTTCTCACACACATCAGCGACGTGCTAACTTACTAGAGAATTTGGCGCAGGTCTCGCTACCTCGACAGTTCCGCGACCCATGGCCATACCTTTGACACTTAAAGCAGCGCTGAGGGTTCGGCACATAATGCCGGACATGGCACTGAAGGTAGCCAGCCTTTACATTAGTGCGTAGAGTCGTGGAGTCGAAAGTCAGGATAACATGCCTCGTTTTGCTTGATACGACGTCGAGTCGGATGGTGATGCGTCGTGCTGCAACAACTCCCTGTCCAGAGAGACCCTCACCTAGCTCTGTATCTGTCAAGTCCAGCAAGTCATCTTCAGAGATGACCCCTTGAATTTCGATGAAGGGTCACACTGACCTTGCAGTCTGAAACGGAGCTCAGGGCTAAATGTGATTAACTTTGTTTCTTTGTATTTACCTCAACAAGATGGTTGCCTGATGCCATCTTTTTGGCGCTACTTGTTCTCGTTGTTTGAGCATAAACATTTTTTTACAGTTGCTGACATTAATTGAGTTCACATATTTTTAAACGTAAACATAAGGTTTGTTAAATTTTCTTTCCAAAGGTTCATACTCTCTTCAGGAGAGCTTTTTGGAGATACAAAGCATGTGACCTTCTGTTCTGAATTGAGTTCTTTTTTCACAAGTTACGCAGTGTTTTCCGTATAACGTTTGTGTCATGCAACAATTCTTTGTGCCGTAGAATCGCGATCGGACGATTATAATGCTTGGTGGTGGTGTGATGCAGTCAACAAATCTTGGTAGAAGTATGGGAATGTAGAGGCCCAGGAAGCTTTCGCGATTTCGACATCAAATTAAGGGCTGCCGGGCACACATCTCAGTTTTTTCTAAAGCTATAATGGCGTAATAGTTCGTGGCACACAAACTAAACGCAGCAGAGGGTACCGCTATCACAAGGATAGACTTTCTGCGCAGTTATTCGCTAAGTGCGCAAGGACATGGCGGTGGCAGAACGGCGACCCTCTCTTATCCCCCGTCTCATCTCAGGGGAAGCTCTCCCGTCGCCCGAAGCCGATTATACTATTCCTTCAAACCACTTCAGCCTTGATGAACAATGCAGCCTGCACGCTCACGCGTCTAGCAGCTGGCAAGCACGAAGGCCGATGTGTGCAGAATTCTTGTCCTCTGACGACCGTTTTGGGGAGGGTTCCCTACCGAAAAAAAAAACAAAAAACAGTTTAAGGTGAATTGTGAACAGGAAAATCTAACTGGATTTCTAGCTGAGAACCTGATATCCAGTTTGCAGACAATGGTCTGCAAACTGGAATTCAGGTTTCCAGAAAGAAATCCAGTTAGATCTTCCTGTTCCATAACCCACCTTAAACTTGTTTTTAACTAGGGTTACGCTAATCCGACTTGAGGCGTCCCATCGATAGCACTCCGTTTATTGTCAACGTTTTACGTTACAATAAGTAGCAGTCAGTATGTTCCTGAAGGTATGAAGCCGGCCATGTCGCGTCCGCGCAAGCGGTTCCTCGTGTCTGCGTTTATTACTGCGGGGGGTCATTTTTCTACTTTGCCAACGGAAGGAAGGCGTACTTTGTCACGTCGACGATTGTCTGGACACATTCCTCTTTCGGATCCACCGAAAGATTTCGAAAAATCAGAAGCCGAACCCGATTTACAAGAACAGAAGACCCGGTGCCCGGCTACTTTCGCAAGCGAAGGAGCGAACGAGAATCGAGATGGTTCTTTTATGACATAGTGGCGCGTCACGCGTGACTAGCCAATGCCGTGTCGCTGCGGCGATCGCTTCTGATTTCTTCGCTTTTTTTCGCGTTTAGGAATTATTTTGGATCAAACGGTTGTCATATTTGGACTCAGCAGGCACAAACACGTCAGAATCAACCATTAACTCATTTTTTTCGAAAAGCTCTTCAGCTTCCCTTTAATTAACAATTTTTAATTAATTAGCCGACTTCTCGCATAGATCAGCCACCCACATAATGTCCGCCTGATAGTATGACCCACCTGCACAAACCGCATCAGTGTATCTTTCACGTTTTTATTTAAACAAATCTGTAAATCTTAAAAACAAAACACCCTGTATATATTTCTAACAATAAATATAAAATAATAGGTAAACCCTTAAATTCGCGTTATTTAACTTCAGTTTTTAATATCTTTTCATTCTCGTGGCATTTCTGATTACATGGTTAAAGAAATGGTACAGTTTTTCTTACATGTACACGGCCCTTGTGAAAAACGTTTTTTTTTCAGCGAGCTGCGAAATCTACGGCGCGGCTTATTTCTGGGCAATATATATTTTTTAATGGTTAAGTTCAGATTACATTGATGTGGACAATAAAAGCTTCAGCGCGTCATGGTGATAACACATGTTGGGGCTGTTGGCTCAAAGAAGCTAAAAGTTTAATATCTAAGAAGAAGACAAAACAAAACAGCAACAAGGCTTGTTGATTTGTTGTATTCCCAGAACAGAGGGGTAATATGACGTCCGTACAGTGGCGTGTACATAACGATTAAGTAATTTTTTTTTTTTCGGGATGCGCAAGCAAAACGTCCTTAAGAACAAAAAAAAAAGGTATGTGTCTCGTTCGACGACATTTCTCCTGCTCACGTGTAACTAGCAAATGTCTGTTTTCTTTCTGCATTGCCAAGTATCCGACATCCTTGTTCCTTTTACGTTCTTGGGAAAACATAATTTACAGTGTTTAATCGTGCAAGTGGGCTCGATACGTAATAGAGATGCAAAACAATGCAGATGTTAATTGTGCATCACAATGGCAAAAACTAGATGCCGACGTGAAAACCTTCAGTGTTTCTAGAATTACAAAAACAGCCACCAAATTGTTTGCTACCATTCCAGCTGACACCCATCCAGTGACTTTTGCCCAGAGTATAGAGAGAAAATAGGATGTCCTCAGGCTCGCCCAGAGCTAGGATGTCCATAGACTCTCAAAGTTCTCGGATGTCCATAGGCACTCGCAATTCTAGGGCGCCCCTAGCGGGGTAATAGAAAGGAATAAGACAGGCTTTCGAAGTTAGAATGTCTATAGAACGTTGAGGAGTGGTAATATGGACGTCCCTGTCACCGTTGACGGCAATTAAAAAGTGAATAAAGAGGAAGTCAACTGTTCGTTGAAATTCAGCCATTACCATAGAATTGCCATAAAGGTAATACAACAGAAGTAGCCTGTGCATTGTACGTCAATATCGATTTTTGTAGGGGTAGTTCATCCTTTTGAACATAACAGCTGTGCATAAGCAAAATTGAAGTTGAAATTAACAAGCCAGTAACCTATACATGCGCTACATTGGAAAAGCTTCTTTCCAGGAACCAGTGTGCAACAGATAAGGGAGGCATTCTTTCAGTTTGAATCATGGAGGTTTGAACGCAATAAAGAGAACCGGACGAGAAGGCCGACCGCGGAACCACCATTCCGCAGCAGATAACATAAACCGCTACGGTGGGTCCGAATGCCTGCTGCACGTGCTGTCCTTCACTCTTGAAAGTAAGCACATGGGCACGTGGGCACGGCTGCACTGCCACCACGAGGTTATCTAACTTACCGCTCCACTTTTTTATAGAGCTGTTGCTGGTGCTGACACTTCCTGCTGAGTTGCCGGAACCATCATTCTCGCCGTACGTTATCACAGCGTGCAAGGAAACTCCGAGCTTTAGCCACTATCGTGGATCAGCGTTTGCTGGCGCGCGGGCTTCGGTGAAGAGAACACGGTCTGGACGAGTTTTCATTCCCTTAAGCTGCGTGGCAACGAAGCGCCGAGAACATCAACCTTAACTGAGCTTCAACCTACGAAAGAGGCGACACAGCTCCACTGGGCTTGTCTTAGCTAGAGAGTCTTGGTTAGATGCAACTGCTGTTTCAAACGAAGTGTTTCCAGATGATTATACAAAATAGAGAAAGAATAGAAACTTAATAGTGTAGGTGTGTTAATTCTTGTGGATAAAAATATTCCTACTACGCCAATACTCTTCCGGGATGTTAACATAAAAACAGTGTATGCCAAATGTCCGTTAATGGTAAACATATTTCCCAGTAGGTGATTTTTATCGTCTCCCAAACGAGGGCAGCGAAATCTTAGAAGAACTAACAGATTTAATCCTTGCGGGCTCTAAGTAATATGTTCTTTTGGGTGGCAATTTGAATCTCCCTGATTTGGTGTCGGAGAATGGCACGGCCCATGGCGCGGGAAGCTCAGCTGATACTAAATTTATTGCCATTCCAAAGAAGTTCGAATTAACACAATATGTTAAAGAGGAAACACGTGTTTTAAATATTTTAGATATTCTACTTTGCAATTTGCCGGGAGCGATTCACAACCTTTGCGTAATACTTGGTATTTCAGAGTGTAATATTAGGACAAAGAAAACCATGATTCTATAAGAAGCGAACTGGTTGGTTTCCTATCTTATTTCTTAAAACAAGTAGATGATATTGGCATTGATGAGCTCTGGAACATCTTTAAACTCAAAGGTCACTACCCTGTTGGAAAATCTTGATGTTGGAAAGATGATGGAAAACGCCTCATACAAGCGTAACCGTAATAAGGGACATCCCATACCAGCGAAAAGGCGCCTCTAGCCTAGTGGAGAATAATGCGGAACGATACAGTCGGTTGGAACCATACAAGCGAGTCGTATTATGGGACATCCTATACCAGCGAAAAGGTGATACCAGCATGGTGGAACCATATGGCTCCACCATGCTGGTGTCGCCTTTTCACTGTTATAAAGGGCAATTTTTTTAAGCTTTACATATTTGTTTAAGAAGGTCGTGAAAGCTACACTTCTGCTGTTTGTGCAGGTGAGTTATACGGCCAGGGGTACGTAGTATAGACCGACACGCGGGCTTGACGTCACGGAGCTGCGGCGGGGCTGCGATCGCGGAGGAGCCGGGTTGTGTGGGCAGAAGGGCGCACGTTTCGCATGGGCGTCATAGGATTTCAGCATGCCGCGAAGCTGTGTTGCAGTTAATTGCACCGAAAGGTACGAAAAAGTAGCGTAGAAAGTTTCCACAAGCTCCCGGCAGACTTTGAAAGGCACAGAAGGTGGATAATATCCGCGGATCGAAAAGAATGGTCGCCTCGCGGGAACGACCGCTTGAGCAGCAAGCACTTTCTTGAAGGCAAGTGCGGCTCCGATTTCAACCTCCGTTACGAGGCTTGCTTATGTGCAGGGAAACCGTCATCTGATCGAGATCACCCGGATTTCGTTTCCACGGTGTTCGCGTACTGAGCACCGGCCAAGCGCTCGTCGGAGGCTCGCTACGCCCGTGCTATCAAGCAGAAAAGGATCGGCGACAGAACGGCAGTGTTGTAGGCGTTACCAAAAAAAAAAGTAACGAAATACGTTACTCGTTATTTGCAAATAAAAGGTACGCGTTACCGAGCTACGTTACGTAAAATAAAAGGAACGCGTTACCGCTACCGATAAAAATAACGCGCATTACTTCTTATATTATGACTTAACACGTTTTACTGTTTTGATGATACAGGTATGCATAAACTTCTGTATCAAGAAACATTATGTTCATGCATAAACTGAACATAATTATTTTTATCTTTGTTTACGGTTTCACCTAAATACTCACGAGAAAAAACGCAAAGAAAGACGCGAAAAACTCACAAATTCACGTGGCTTGACGCCTAAAAGCACGGAAAAAATTGAAGTGTAATTTCTTTAACACTTGGGAAGTAGTGACGTAACTACGTTACTTGTAATAGTAATGTAAGCACGTTACCCGTTACTGTTTCAAAAAAGTAACGAGTAGGTTACTACGTTACTGCAAAGAAGTAGCGCGTTCCTGGTAACGCCGGTACTTGTAACGTGTTACCGCCAAGACTGCAGAACGGACAAAGCGTTACCGCTTGTCATGCTTTGTGGTCATGAAGGTAGGAAAAATATGATACCCTGACTTGAAGATGCTGTGTGTATTTAACCAATTATTAAATACACTTTTCAGACCCACAGTCTGCTGATCCCGCCGGCAGTGCAAACCCGACTCAAAATACTCGTAGGCCTCGAGTGACCTGTACGCCTGCACTGTGTCGGCCGTGAACTGGCTTGCAAAAAAAACTAAATAAACGACGACGTGAGCCGTGGACTTTGGTGGTAGCAACTTTACGTCGGAAGTCCAGCAGGCCTTGTTTGCGGCGTACGGATCCTCAAGGGCCACGCCGTCCACGCACAGTTTGTTTCGATACCGCTGCCGTTCAGGCTCGGGTAGCGAGCTCAATTAGTAGGGCATAGCATGCGATATACGTTGTCAGCAAATACGACGCACCAATAAAGCTAGGAGTGTCCCTACAACGTCAACAACGAGTGTACGCCACACAGCGCAATGAAAATACGGAGAGCCGGGCCGCTTTTGCCCACATAGCTTCCGCGCATGCGCGGCCTTCCGGCTGTGTTGGTAAACAGAGCCGCTCCGCGTGTCGGTCTATAAGGGCCTAATCGTAATGATCAGTCGGATAATGGATAAATAATATTTGTTAATTAGCATTTTAATTAGGAAAAATAAACATATGGTTTCAATTAGAAACTTGCTGAGAGTCATCGAAAACCCCTAAATCAACTCTTTTTAGGATGATATAACGCAGGGGTAGCATTTTACGCGTTTTGTAAAAACGTTTCATTTGGATGCGTTTCTAGGTTTTGGTGTCTTATCGGAGCGCACCTCTGCGCCCAAGGTCCTGTTTCCCAGGGGCTTAGACGCGCAACACACGTGTGCCCTTCTCCCATACAAAAATGTCCTATGGTCGGCTATAGAAAATTCCTTGTACGGTCGGTTTCAGCTATTTGGCCCGATTAGCTAAAGAATTTTCTATGGCTGTCTTTAGCATTTTTTATGGTCGCCTTTATGGGCTTCTTTAGCTTTGTCTATGGCCCTATCGCTGTCCAGCCATAGCGCTCTTTAGCTTTTCTAATGGTTGGCTAAAGACTTCTCCATGGCTTACCCTATGGCTCTTTTTAGCCATAAAACTCGAAAAAAAATTTACTTCAAGCTCCCCCACTTGTGAACGCTACATGGTAGATATACATACATCTCCGAGCACACAGAATACAAGCAGAACACCACCCCACACCACAGCAACAACGCAGCGACACTGAACCCCCACCCCTCTATACATATGCTATGTTCGCACTAGCTATATATATGGCAGTCTAATTTTTGAATCCGACTTTGCCGGTGACCCATCATTTGTCGCAAAAACACGGAAAGGCGGAGCAAATATTACTCGTACTTAATACATTATTTGAACTGTCTCTTGGAATAGCCCTCATCTCATAATTCAATACCCTGAGCAAAGTAAATGTAGATCATTAGGCTAATTAACTAAAATTTATTAATTATCTTTCTAATAAGTTTGATGAATCGTGTTGACAATGAAGTGTTGAAATACAGTACACTGGTGGTGAAATTAAGCTATTGCTTGATTGCAGTGTAATATATTTTCAGTTTTGGTGGGGTAATAATTAATTTTTATTGTTGCACAATTATTTCAAAGGATTTTTTAGGCAAACAATATTACTGGTTTTCAAGACTCGTTGCAACAGTAGAGAACATATCTTGGGTCAGTGCTTTGCCACCGGTATTGCATAAATTTAGTATTGCTTTAATTTTTTAACCTGTAGTGTTTTTCCTATAAAAAGTAGGTGCCGGGAGCGATAAAGACCCACGAACCATGACTTTGGTATCACAGCAGATGACTAAAATGAGACTGTCTTCGGTGATATAATGCGACCGCTTGAAAACATCAAGTTGCCCAAGTCAGAAAGTTCAAAAGCCCGTGTTGAGTGAGAGTTTTAGTAGATCGTTTAGCAGACCGCCGCTGCCGCCGCGAGCATGGAGGAGGAATTTTTAGACTCGTTGCCATTGAAGTTTTAATGAAGGGGTAAAAAAGATTATTGGTTACCAGTCTTTATAGACCGACACGCGGGCTTGACGTCAAGGAGCTGCGGCACGCTGCGATCGCGCCGGAGCCGGGGGGTGTGGGCAAAAGCGCGCACGTTTCGCATGGGCGTCATAGCATTTCAGCATGCCGCGAAGCTGTGTTGCCGTTAATTGCACCGAAATGTACAAGAAAAGTAGCGGAGTGAGTTTCCGCAAGTTCCCGGCAGACTCTGAAAGGCATAGAAGGTGGATAATATCCGTGGATCGAAAAAAATGGTCGCCTCGCGCGAACGAGCGTTTGTGCGGCAAACACTTTCTTGAAGGCAAGTGCGGCTTCCATTTCAATCTCCGTTCCAAGGCTTGCTTATGTGAAGGGAAACTGTTGTCTGATCGAGACCACCCGAATTTTGTTCCCACGGTGTTCGCGCACAAAGCATCGGCCAAGCGCTCGTCGAAGGCTCGCTACGCCCGTGCTACCCAGCAGAAGGGAATCGGCGACGGAACGGCGGTGTTGCAGGCGTTACCGAAAAAAAAAAAAAAATAACGAAATACGTTGTTCGTTACTTGCGAATAAAAGGTACGCGTTACTGAGCTACGTTACCTAAAAATAAAAGGAACGCGTTACCGCTACCGATATAAAGTAACGCTCGTTACTTCTGCGTTACTCTTAAATTAAGATTTAACACATTTTACGGTTTTGATGATACAGGTCATATATCAAGAAACATTATGTTTACGCAGAAACTGAACATAATTATTTTATTACTTTTTGTGGTTTCACCTAACTACTCACGAGAAAAAACGCAAAGAAAAGCATGGCTTGACGCCTAAAACACGCAAAAAATTGAAGTGTAATTTCTTTAAGACTTGGGAAGTAGTAACGAGTAACATAACTACGTTACTTCAAATAGCAACGTAAGTACGTTACCCGTTACTGTGTCGAAAACTTAACGAGTAGGTTACTACGTTACTGAAAAAAGTAACGCGTTCCTGGTAACGCCGTTACTTATAACGTGTTACCACCAAGACTGCAGAACGGACAAAGCGTTACTGCTTGTCATGCATTGTGGTCATGAGGGTAGGAAAAATATCATACCTTGACTCGGAGACGCTGGGTGTATTTAATAAATTAATGAATACACACACTTCCGCAGACCCACAGTCTGCTAATCCCGCCGGCAGTGCGGAAACCGACTCGAAGTAATCGTAGGCCTCAAGTGACCTGTACGCCTGCACCGTCTCGGCCGTGAACTGGCTTGGCGAAAAAACTAAATAAACGACGGCGTGAGCCGTCGACTTCGGTGGCAGAAACTTTACGTCGGAAGTCCAGCAGGCCTTGTTTACGGTGTACGGATTCTCGTAGGCAACGCCGTCCACGCACAGTTTGTTTCGATACCGCTGCCGTTCAGGCTCGGGCAGCGAGCTCAAATAGTCGGGCATAGCATACGATATACGTTGTCAGGAAATACGACGCACAAATAAAGAAACAAGCGTCCCTACAACGTCAACAACGAGCGCACGCCATAGAACGCAATGGCGAAAACACGGAGAGCCGGGCTGCTTTTGCCCACATAGCTACCGCGCATGCGCGGACTTCTGGCCGTGTTGGTAAACAGAGTCGCTCCGCGTGTTGGTCTATACTCGGTGCCATAAAATTTTCTATAGGCGGGTAAAGAAGATTTATTGCTTCCCTGTCTTTAGGCTCAGGGCCAGAGAATTTAGGCGAGTAAAGAGAATTTATTAATCCCCAGTCTTTAGACTCGTGGCCATAGAATTTTATATAAGCGGGTAAAGAAAATTCATTGGTTCCCAGTCTTAGCCACAGGACCATATATTTTCCCTATAACTGGCTATAGCTGCATTTATGGATTTCTATGGCCGGCCATAGAAGGCCATAGGGGGTGATAGCCTGCCATAGAAGTTTCCATAGACGACCATAGACCATTTTTGTATGGGCTTCCCTCCATCCTACGAGGGAGGCGAGGTGGTGGTTTTGCACTGCGGCCACCGGGCAGCAGGATTGCGAGCGCAAAGTTGGGCTTTGATAAGAAGTCTAAGTCTGGAAACGCGTCCAAATTAGAGCTTTTTTTTTTTTGAGAACGGCGTAAAATGCTGCTCCTGTCTTATATCTTCACAAAAAGAGTTCATTTACTGTTTTTTCGATGATGCTTAGCAAGTTTCTAATTGAAACCATGGGTCTATTTTCACTAATTAAAAATTTAAGTAACATACTATACTTAAAGTGAGGCTGAAGCTGTTTTGTATTTGAGGAACCTTATTTAAATCTTCTTCCTTTGACCTCTAGGATCTCAAATATCAAAATTATTTCTTAATTTGGTGAATCGAGGCTGCATAGAATCATTTTCAACGTACCGCTGAAGGCACTCTTTCCCGGAGTGTGAGGTCACAAAAGGTGTTTTCAGAATATCCGCTTACGCCATCTTCAGCGCCTATCAAAGCTACGCAAGCGCATGCTATTTTTAAAAAGGGCAGAAAAAGGCGTCACGACTGGTGCCAGTGCGGAAGAATATACCTAGAAAGCTTGCGATTGGACGCGCGGCCCTCAAGCGACACACGCTTGGCGGCCGAAAAATCCTCTTACGACGTCACTACTTGTCGGATGTTTATTGTGTTTTTTCACGTTTAGTTATATCTTTGGGGAGAACTGAACGTGATATTCAGATTCACGCGAGACAACTAGGCTAAAATCTACCTCCATCTAGTTTTCTGAAAGAAGTCTTCCACTTCCCTTTAATAAGCTTACTCATCATTGCAATATGTCCTTTATACTATGCAACCCTGGCCCTATAACGCGGGTGCACAGACTGCGTAAGTGTAGGTTTTACGGCTTTTTTTTCCAACAAATCTGTAAAGCATACAAAAAACACCCAATAGAATGTCCCCTAATACGATATGACTGTATGGTTCCTTCCCCACTTGCATCGTTCGGAAGAGACTCGCTGACATCCCGCGTTCCATTGGCATGCTGGATGTCAGCGAGTGTCTACATCAACGAGTGGTTTTGAATAAGCATGATGTTTGCCCACCAATAAGTCCGAGGTCCTCAAGGAGCACTAAGAGCAGTGGCGAAATGTAGTGACGTGGTAAATTTCGTAGCAAATATTTATTTTTAGAAGAATTGCATGCAGCAAAGCTTAACTTTGCCCAAAAGATGACAATTATAAGATCAATACTGAACAAAGGTGTCTCTTGAGCTGTCAGACCAAACTACCACTCTTGCCACTCAGGAGTTCCTAACTTGTGCGTAGAGGATCAGCACAACCCAGATTTGTGCGGCCGGCGCACCTGCGATATAAACATGGAATAAACATGAGATAAAAAATGAAAGACGTTTACAATTCTCTGTAGTGCCAAATCAGAGCACAGCTCTTGAAGAGGAGGATGGGAGGGTATGCCCCGCCTCCCCTCCCCTTCTCCTGTTCTGCTCCCTCCGATTTAGCGGAAAATTTTAATAAGTTTAGCGGAACAATTTCCCCACTAAATTTAGCGGGTTAAGTTTCCGCGGTAAATTTAGTGGGGAAATTGATGTCACGTGACCTTAACACGAACTCAGTTTTCCCGCTATGCAGTGGGGAAAATGACATCACATGACTTCATGTCACGTCACCTATAAACAAATTCAGTTTCTCTGCTAGATTTAGCGAAACAAGTAACATCACATGACCTCAACTTTAATTCGATTTCCTGCTAAGCTGAGCGGGGCAATTACACCGACGGCAACGCCGCCAAACACGGAAACAGGCGAGTAAGAGCTGCGCTCCAAAAAACTAAATGCCTCACATGAATTAAAGAGAAAATTAGAGATAAGACAAAAAAAAAGAGAATCTAAGATACTGATTTAATATCATTCCTTTCGTCCGTTCTCAAATATTTTCATTTCAAGAAATGATTATCTCTTTATTCATACTCAAAGAACCCCTCCCAGTTTCAGCATGAATGCAATTGATGAGTGCAGACTAAACCTTGTAAACCATAATGCACATGAAAATGAATGTTTCCCACATAGTCATGCATGAGTCGGTGGCTCAGATCTCTAAATACATTTGTAGTGAGGAACGTTCTTGAGTAAAACTTCTAGGCCTTGAATTTGACAGTTTAAACATCCCTAAGGAACACTGTATGCCACTCATATTTTTGTGACATATCAGACACAGCGCAGCACTGTCATCCTCGCATACCTAACAAAAGTTTGCATTTTATAGCATGGCATGTGCTATTTTGATGTCTATACAGCCCTTTTCAACAAAATTTCCTCTATAGAGCTTTTTCTTGGTTCTTAACTCGCATGACACATTCTGTACTTAAAATTCTCACTTGGCATCAATACTTATTGTATTGATGTGTAATAGTAAAATACAAGATGCATGGGCTTGAGTACGGCTCAACAAGCACAAATGTGTAGAAAAGTACTGCCGAAAACTCAAATGTTAAAACAAAAATTATTATGTACAACGTGGTACAATTATGGAATGGTCATGAATACAGTAAGCACATTCAATATAAAAATATGTGTTAGACGCACACTCAAAGAAACCTGTTGCATAAATATTCATTGAAATCACTTCGGAGAACCAAGCGCTGCAGTCTTGGAAGAGAGTTCGGTGAATGAGTCCACCAAAATTTAGGGTAGACGGAAAAAGCAGTTTGATCTGCGACAATGAGCACTACATAAGCAAGTGACATGTCGTTATTACTGTTACAGTGTCCACTGTTTCTTATAGATTTAAACAACCTTGTCACCCGCGTCATTCGGTGAGTTCCCTCCGTACACTACAGGGTATGGCTCTCTCGAATGCTTTGCGAGAAAGTTGATGAACTGGAAATATCTAGTGTAGTTCTAGAAAAGCTATTTCCAGAATCTTGCCTCAGCATCGTAAAGAGTATGAAAAGTTTGCTAGAGACAAGGTTAGTGCAGTAGTTCAATAAAATAAATACTTAGTTTTTCGAAACCATCTTGCCGTAGTAAACGTATAACGTTCCCCTAGGTCAGGGGTCTCAAGCTCATTTGAGTGCGGGGGCCAGATATCCAACCCCCGAAAGGTCGAGGGGCAATGTAAGGCGGCGGGGGGGGGGGGGGGGGGGGGTAATGGAGAAGGACTTTCACGGTCTTGCTTGCCGCATCCGTAGGTTTGTTTTGTTTTGGGGGCTACTTTAGCCTCTTATCTGATGTGAAAACAAGAATTAAAATGACTCTGCGTCGCCACCATGCTGCACTTTTTTTATAGCACAAAATAGTGCGCACACTGTAGTTCCCGTTGCTAAATTCATCAAGAATTATTCAAACTCAAGAGGATTAAAAAAAATATATTTCTTTATACGACAGTCATTGCTTTCCAGGCGATTTTCATAGAAGTTTGATGAAATACTGGTATTTTTGTGGTGGTGGGTGTGTCTGAAGGTGAGAATTCTAAGCTCATAGCTTTATCTTCGGCAATTGCTGCTGCTGAGCGAGAGTTCTTGCAGCTGAAGTGACAGAAAGCTGGGTAGCAAAAATTAAAACGAACCAATGTGATAATATTATAAGGGCAGAGCTACGTATGTAGCATAACTCAATTGGTGACGTTAGGTTATTATAGCGCATGCAATTTCTAGTGTTCAAGACATAGGAACAAAGGCTCGCAGCCGGTTACTTGCGGGCCGTGTCCCAGCGAGTCGTGGGCCGCAGGCCCGCGACTTGCTGGGACACGGCCCGCAAGTAACCGCCTAGGGCAGGGGTCTCAAACACGCGGGCCGCGTGTTTGAGACCCCTGCCCTTGGTAGAGCTAGTCATTATGGCTGGATTTGCCTATTGCATAGCTTAAAAATTTAATTTGCGACCTACAATATTTACACTCTCGAAATGCTCTGTATAAGTGGAACACTTGACATAAAAGATTGGTCTCACCATAAACTGTCTGCAAACATCCACATAATAATTTCTATGAACCTATATATGTATCTCAAGAAAATACTTGGTGCAAGCTGTTTAAAACACCATAACACTTTTAACACTACTAGAGTCCCTGTAGTGGGTCACAACTTAAGCAGTTTTTACTTCATCATGAAGAGCATTTATACATATGTGAACCTTGAAACTAGGCCTGCACTGAGTTGTTTTTTCTTAAACTGAACGTGCTATGCTCTGTTCACTATCCAGGGTGTTCCACGAAAAGTGGACAAATTGGATATTGCGAAAACTCCGCCTCGCAACAAAAAAAAAAAAAAGGCTTGTGTTGTTTTCGTCCTGGACCAGGGGCCTATTTAGGAAAGATAATAACATCCGGGATAATTATATTGTAAATTATTTTTGAGTAATTACCTTTTTTAATATTGCGTTGAAGGGCATGGTTTCAATTAAAAAATTGCTCAGCATCATCGTACAAAACTAAATCAGCAAACTGCAGAATGATCGATAGAAGGCACGCGAAGCATTTTATGGCTTTTGAAAAACAGCACAAATTCGACGGGTTTTTAAATTTCGGTTTGCAATTGGAGCACATCTCGGCCCCGACGGCACCGCGCCCCGTAGAGAAATTGTGCAACCAACCTCTGCTGTGCTGTCCTCGCGCAACGTATCAAAGGCTGGTTGCACTATTTCTCCACGGGGCGCGGTGCCGTCGGGGCCGAGATGCGCTCCGATTGCAAACCGAAACCTAAAACCCATTGAATTTCTGCAGTTTTTTTAGAAAGCCGTAAAATGCTTCGCGTGCCTTCTATCGTTCTGCAATTTGTTGATTTAGTCTTTTTCGATGATGCTGAGCAATTTTCTAATCAAAGCCATGCCATTAAACACAATATTAAAAAAAGTTAATTACGGAAAAATAACTAACAATCTGATTATCCCGGACTTCAATAATTTTCCTGAATAGGCCCCTGGCCCGGGACCAAAACGACACAAGCCTTTTTTTTTGTTGTTGCGAAGCGTAATTTTCGTAGTATCGAATTTGTCTACCTTTCGTGAAACACCCTGTATAAATCTTTGCAGAGCTGACAATGTGCAAGTTCCCGTTTTTTAAATATTTTACATTTCCCGACTGGTGGGCGCAATAGGTACATAAGATTGATGACACGAACGTAACAAAATAATTATTTTAGGAATGTGTTTGGGTATAGCACGAACGAAGCCATCTGCGGGAAGTTATTTCTACGACACCGTCGAACCTACATCCGCAGGCTTTATAAGTTCAGATGTTAATTATGTCTGCAGACTCATTCTTTTTCAATTGGAACTCCATCTAACCCAAGATTTGAATTTGTCTTTTGCATTTTAGGCTTAGTATTGCTATTGCTGTTTCACTTAAGGAATAGGTAAGAGGAATGGCTTATTTCGAGCGGCATACCTAACACCTGGTGGCACGAGGATTCCCCTGTCGTGACACTAATCAAAAGTCACTGGCAGGGAGATGCTGCGATGCTCTTGTTGCTGGGATTACCTTCCCCCATGGCCCTAGCCATAACACAGAAGGAGATTTAGTCCAAGCTTGAGACCACTAGGATCTCCAGATCTTGAGGCATCCAAGTAGCTGAAAATAAGAACAAATCATACTCATGTACTTGGCAGAGATACATTAAAATGGCTAGCATATTCTTTCGTGATCACTACATAGATCCATTTATTTTTATACTTTGTACTTGTACTTATAAAAAACAACTGCTCCTTTACTGCCACAGCCATAGTCACTCCCGAGGACAAGGCCATGTAGGCCTCGAAATGATGTGTACCCAATTAAGGCAAATGATTAAACGCGTTCGTTTAACCCTCTTTCGGCCCCAACCTGAGATATTTCTGTCGAATATTCACATTCATCTGTAAAGACTACAAAAAAAAAAAAACTACTACTGCAATAGAAAGATTTTTCTACCCTCATGCTCTACGAGTGTCGACTGGATATACAACTCCAGTTCATACACTCACTCAGCATGAGGGTAGAGTGTACCAGCAGAGGGCATGTGTCTGCAAAGAAAAAATTTTAGTTGGCGCACCAAGAGGCTAACCGATAAAAATGGGTACTACTCTGAGCAAAATGCCAAAAAAGCGCCGATCTCGACTTGGCACTAACAGTGGCACACAGTATCTATTTTTACTGACTAAAGGGTACTCAAATATTATTTTCAGCTATCTAATCAAACTAAATATACTTCCCGGCTTGCTTTTTAGCAAAATCTCTAAATTAACAGGAACTATTAAGACAACTGCTAAAAAAAGCAATGGCAAAACCAACAATCGAATTTGCCTGCTCTCCAGTAGCATGACATCGATGGCTGGCAGACCTGCAGATCTAAAAAACAGGGTACGTTCTATGTATATTTGTTTTCGTGCTGCAGAGCAAGTGCTGGAAGGAGGTTTCACGGCATCTAATTTTCACAACCAAATTTCTTCCAATCAGTTGAGAACAACTTCGAGCAGTGAACTTGTTCTCGCCACTGGCATAACGTTTTAATGTTGCCCGTGGAGATTCAAATAAATTGGTAAGTAAAAACAAGGAAGACCAACCTTCATGCAAAAATGTATAACTTTGGCAAAAATTGACCGCATCTCCACGTGGTGAATGATGTTGATTGGGGCGAAGCTCTGGTAGTGCCTGTCTGCGTAGACGCTGAGCCGCAGCATGCCGAGCCTTTCGTTCGTTTTCATCCATGTCAGAAAGAGAATGTGTGGTATGGAACGTGGTTATATACGCATTTGAGCATTTGACTGCAGCGCCCTCTCCTATATAGACGTTGAGCGGCTACATGCCACGTTTCAATCATGACATCCCCAGCTCTTGAGTTACTACCACATCTCAGAGCTCCCTACTCGTCCCGCAGTCATGGCCGTGTGGTTAAGGCGATGGACTAGAAATCCATTGGGGTCTCCCCGCACAGGTTCGAATTCTGTCGACTGCGCAAACATTTTTTCTCATATTTGTTTTCATAATTTTTTTGCCCTACACGAGCACGTGAGCACGTGCTCACGTGTTCGCGAGCACGTGAGCTCACGAGCACGAGCACGAGCACCGGACGCCGGACATACGGACATGGCTAGCCCCTAAGGAGCTTCGCCCCTAAAAAAGTTAACTTGACAAAAATGTGTCGAATACAATTTTACAGCGTCTATTCGTGTGCTTAGCCAATTTTGAGGATAATCGGCGACAATAAAAAGAAAACGCCCAAGTACCATTAAGGAAAAGACAGAATGAATGCATACCTACAACAACAAATGTAGGACGACCACGGGCAGGAGACTCAGGGGAGGCTCTCGGAGTAACTCCCTGCAATGGGCCTGCGCAGACCACAGAACAAGATCCGGTCAGAGCTTGCAGCCATAAGGTGCTTCATACCATAAAGTTCCAGAAGCAGCTGTAATTGGAAGTGCATTTCATTTCTCTGCAGAACGGGGAGTTTAATAAGTAGCATGCTTTCATTAGGTGATACCGTCATAAATGCGCCGACTTTTCAATGCAGCACTATATCACCAAATTGTTAACCGTGCCGGGCAACACTAAAAACCAGAAGCATTGTTCCAATCTATCTCTGCTTAAAGTTAACCACAGCAGAAACTTCAAGCCATCCTTGCGAATTCAGTGCAGAAAACAAGCCATCTGACCTTGTAGTTTGAAGCCATGGTACGTTGAGCTTATAATCACGTGTCACGCTGTTTTTGTTGCAATGGCTTCTAGTGTCAAAAGTGGTCCAGCTTCTAGAGATACAAAGAATATACATTTGTGAGTGGGGCCTTGGCCTAGTCTTCGGCTACATTGCGAGGTAGGTACTCAGATGTTCCAACCGGGATGTCTGCTGCCTGTAACCACATGACCAGCGTTTGCCCAGGAATTGTTCGAGCTCAGCACATGATCTCGACAGTGCCATAGTTTGACAAGCAGCTTTATGAATGTTAAAAATGACTGACTTACAGAGACACTGCGTCTCAACGACTAATGACTTGGGATACCTAACTGAATACTCATATATTAACTAAATGCAAAACAATTATCTGGCAGGCATAATATTTCAACAGGCTGGGTCAACTTCTTATTTAGTAGAAGACGTCGATGCCTAATAGGCTTATACAAACACAAATATGCCTTAGAATTCTTTTTGCGCCCCCTAAATGATGTGCCTTGGAGGCTAGACACAAGGTACTTGATTTAGAAAGTGCCTCAGCTGTACAAATGCCTACGCAGTAAGGGCACTGTTGCATTGTAAAGGCTGGAGTAGCTTCCACAGTGCTTCAGCTCAGCACTGTTGCGAGAGCATGTGGTTCAGTGTGGCATCTCATTTGCATGATATAGACAAACTAGCGCTGACAGAGTTTGAGGACTCTGGAATAATTAGGGGTGGGCGAATATTCGAAATTTCGAATACGAATCAAATATTAGACATTTAATATTCGTATTTGAATGGTAAACTAAGTCTTTGTTATTTTTCGAATATACGTCGTAACACGAATAGTCGTAATTAATCGAATATTCGAGAACATATTCGCAAGCGTAAGTTTTGCTTTCGGCTTCGGTTTCGGTAAGTAAGGCCCATTGACAGCGACATAGCTGCATGGAGGTTTTAACCTAAGCTGGTGGCGTCGGTGACGATAGCGGTAATCTGTTCCCTTATGACTCCTGACTTTTTAAACTGCTCACTTTCGCGTTCGCCCACCCGTGTTCTGGCGGATGGAGGTGTTTGCGGGGAACCGTCTACGAAGCGGAGAAACGAAAGGGAAACGGAGCCAAAACGAAAAGAGAGGAGTGCAGTTTGGAAATATATAATATAAATCTCAATGTACATCCTGCGCTGTTGAAAGAGTATCGTTGGATTACCGCTGATACGCCAGGAAATGATCAACCGACGCTGACGGACTTCGTGCGCCGCACGGAGCCCCTGCCAGAAAAGAGGGTGCGAGCGCTAAATAACAAGGTGGCCGCCATGTTGGCGCTTCATTTAAAGCCTTACAGCATTGTGGAAGACCGCGGCTTCAAAGAACTTCTGACTGAAGCCATTCCCCACTATCGCCTACTATCCCGCTCTACACTCTCGCGCGTGCTTGTGCCATGCATGTATGACGACACCCGAAAGAAGGTTTAAGCAGAGCTCGACAGTGCCATTGAAGGCCGCACTACCGCTGTTGCCTTCACAAGCGACATGTGGACATCGCGCGCTAACGAAAGTTACGTGAGCTTCACCTGTCATCTTCTCACTCGAAAACTCATTATGAAGCGGTTCACATTGAGCACTCGACACATGGCTGCCGGTCACAGCGCTGTGAACATTGCAACTATGCCGGACGAAATGTGCCGTGACTGGGAGGTACCCAATGAATGTGCGAAGTTGTTCGTAACGGATAACGGGCGCAACATCAGTGCTGCGGTAAGGACACTTCCGTGGACTAAAAGAACGTGCTCCGCGCATACGCTTCCGACTGGTGATTAATGACGCGAAGTCCCGTTCCGCCGTCCATTGATCACCTGTGCAAGAAAGTGAGGCATGTTGTGGGACATTACAATCAGAGTTCATCAGCTCAGAAAAGGCTTGAGGACTGTCAAAAGAAGATGGAAAAGGACACACTACACCTGGTGCAAAACGTGGAGACGAGATGGAATAGCCTGTTGCCTCGCCTTCTGGAACTCAAAGAAGCAGTCACTGTGGAGCTTGCTACCTCGGACTTTGAGATCGATGGATTTTGTTCATCAGAGTGGAAAAATGCTTCTAAATATGTACAAGCATTGAAGCCACTGTTTGGTGCCACTGGTATTGCCATTGCTGAGAAGTATCCGTCCTTGTCCTCCCAAGTTCCTGTGATTTTTGGTATGCTCTTCTGTCTAGGTAACTGTTCTGGGGCATCAGAATTTCCCGCAGAACTGATACGATTCATCAAGGCAAGGTTCACTCTGTATAAGGAGGACAAGGAAGCATGTCTTGCTGTGCTCTTGGACACATGCTTCAAGTCCACTATGTTTAAAGCTAAAAACGAAAAATTATTATGGCTAAAAGCTATGGTGCTGCAAGAGCTAGGCTAGCCTCATGTGATGCTATACTAAAGAAACCCAGCCGGAAGCTGTAGCACAGACAAAAGAGCAAGGCTCAACGCCGTCAGCAACGTTTATTAAATATTGAGGACATTTCTTGCTAATTGTGGATACGCCCTCGACTACACACCTCACAAGAGACGAAGGAGCATGTGCTAAGAAGAGAAGAAGAAGAAAGACTACCGGCGCGAGCAGAGCATAGTTGGAACCGTTGGTCGGTACTGGTCGGTACAACATCAACCTTCAAGAGCCCTCCCGATGTCTAACTGTAAATACGTTGTATAAATCTCTTTTGTAAATCGGAGTAATCTAAACTATCGAACATTTTGGTGCCGAAACCCGGGACTCCAGCGACAATACGAGATCAGCGAACAACGAACATGGAGCGGCTCCAGACGAAAAGGTTGGTGACGCGAGCCGAAATTGAACGTCTAAGCGAGGAGATCCAAGCGGCGATGTCAATTGAGGACTTCAGGCCTCATCACGAAGAACGCCTCGCAGAAATAACGGACGAGCTGGATGCCCTGGCAAGGGAACTCAAGGAGCAAGATGCGCTCATCGAGGTGCACGTAAAGAACGAGAACCTCGCCGAAGAATACAGGGCCGTCAGAGAGACACAAAGTGTTATCACCCGAATGCGGACACGTCTTCGACGACTAGAGACACGGACATCGTCTTCTATCGAGAGCAGGGTCGCCGAGACCACAGAACGATCGACCACTCAAACCCAGAGCCGAGCTGGACAGCTTAAACTTCCAAAGCTCGAACTCCTACGGTTTGATGGAGAGAAGTTGAATGGGCTTCCCTTCTGGGAGCAGTTCCGACTGGCGATCCACGACAACATCGAGCTCTCCGGCGTGGAGAAGTTTCTATACCTGCGGACGGTGCTGACGGGCAAGGCGGCGGCGGTGGTAAGCGGCATTCAAGCAACGGAGAACAGCTACGCCTATGCCGTGGAGCTTCTAAAGGAGAGATTCGGCAAGAAAGACGACCTTGTTCAAGAACACCTCACGCAGCTGCTGAACCTGCCAAAAGTGAAGGCGCTGAGTGACGTGGGAGCCCTCCGTCGTCTACACGATCACGTTCATCGCAACATCGCCTCGCTGAGGACTTTGGGCATCGACTCTGACAGCTACGGGGCGATGCTGTGTGCTGCGTTGTTCTGCGTCCTGCCTGCTGACTGGGCCGTGAACTTCTACAAGAGTCAGAGTACTAGTAATGAAACACCGGAAAGCTCAAATCTTGAGGCTGTCCTGCAATCGATGCGTGTAGAGCTGGATAGCAGGGAGAAGGTATACGAGGGCAGTACACGGGACCAACCGCAACCTCTGAAAATACATTGCGACAGAGATCGATCAAGCGACAATCTCCGAGGAAAGGGGTCTGCTGCTTCCCTCGCAGTTGGTGCCAAGCTCTCAAACGACGGGTGCCCTCTTTGTTCCTCCGAATTGCATGAAGCGCCGGAATGTAACTCTGCGATTCCGATCGAAGAAAAGAAGAGACGGTTAAGGAGCGAAGGGAGGTGTTACAGATGCGCAAAGCGAGGACACACCTCAAAAGAATGTCGAAATCGGTTCCTTCACTGTGCAAAATGTGGCCGACGCCACATCACTCCACTTTGTGGTACGTCACCTCCGTCTCATCAAGGAGCGACCGGCGCTACCGAGCTCCACTTCGTGGCGTCTTTGAATGCCATCAACAAGAACGCCGTAATGTTACAAACGGCTCAAGTATGGGTAGACGGACGAGACCGGAAGCGTCTTGCTCGCTGTCTGTTTGACGGAGGCAGCCAACGTTCATTCGTCACCGAGCAGCTCTCGCGAGAGCTAAGGTTGGAAGTGATCGGCGAGGAGGAGGTGACCATCTATTTGTTTGGCAGAACAGCTGGTGGAACTACGAGGAAACGTCGGCTAGTGCGACTGTGGTTGCGAAGCCAATACAGCCGCAAAGAACACTGCTTGGAAGCCCTTGAAATAGAAAACATCTGTTCTGATCAGTTGGTCCTTCCCGACAACGTGGTTGACCTTGCTTGCGTGGGAGAGCTTGAATTGGCCGATGTAACCGTTTCTTCTTTCTTTAATTGCACGCGGAGTATTGAAATCTTAGTTGGGGCAGATCACTATTGGAATATGGTGAGCGGGGAAGTCCGCAAGATACAAGGATCCTTGGTCGCGCTGAAGACGGACTTTGGCTGGACACTGCAGGGCCCAGTTCCTCAGGTTGCTTCTGTGCTGTCCTGCACTACTGTGGCCGTCCTGAACACCGGCGTCGCAAAACCGACCTTGAGCCTCTCAAACGAACTTCGAGCCTTCTGGGAGTTGGAAAGCCTCGGAATCTCCGTGAACGACTCTCCGCACGGAAAAGAGGAAGAACAAGTGAGAGAAGATTTCACTTCCTCCCTAGCTTTCGTCATGGGCCGTTATGAGGCAAACCTCCCGTGGAAGCCCCTAAATCGACCCCTAGAGAACAACGAAGCCGTTGCACTACAGCGTCTGGACAAGGTGGTTCTGCGTTTAAGAGGCAGCACCGAAAGATTGACGCAGTACGACTGAGCGATCCGTAGCTACCTGACAGAAGGGTTTGCTGAAAGAGTGCCAGAGGGCGAGGCCGACACCACTTGGAAACAAGTTTACTACATGCCTCATCGTGCTGTTTTTAGACCTGACAGTTCTACGACTAAGATACGCATCGTATTTGATGCGTCTGCAAAGGCACCGGGCTGTCTGTCCCTCAACGATGCATTGTCTACGGGCCCAAGCCTCAATCCGGACATGTTACAGCTGATCATCAACTTCCGACGTCATGCGATTGCCTTCACCGCATATATTGAGAAGGCCTTCTTACAGATTCTGATCAAGCAGGAGGATCGCGATGCCCTTCGCTTTTTGTGGTACGCACGTTCCCCTACAGAAGACCCCACAAGTTCGAAGACCGAAGCATGGCGCATGACGCGCGTCCCATTTGGTGCAACGAGCAGCCCTTTTATGCTGGCAGCGACTATCAAGCACCATATGGCCAACGTCTCAGAAGACTTGTCTGAGACTGCAAAGGTACTGGACGATTGTCTTTACGTGGACGACTTGATTGCTGGCACTGAAGCGCTGGAAGCTGCGACAAACTTCTTCAGGGAAGCCCAGCAAATATTGAGCTCAGCAGGAATGAAGCTGAGGAAGTGGAGTTCCAACAGCGAGTCATTGCAACAACAATTTGACGAAGATGGGGTTGGAAACCTCTCCTGTGATACTTCCACACCGAGGTCAGGTGTGACGCGGGCTTTGGGACTTCAGTGGAATGGAGAGAGGGACGAGCTGAAGTACTCGTTAGAAAGCACGTTGGAGCTTCTGACAATCAACCGTGACACAAAACGCTTTGTACTGCAAGCATCAGCGAAAATTTTCGACCCCCTCGGCCTCCTCAGCCCAGTGACGATAACAGCCAAGATTTTATTTCAAGAACTTTGGGCACTTGGGCTGGACTGGGACACTCCGCTACCTCCAAGCGTAAGTCTGAGGTGGAGTAACTGGATAAAGGCTCTGCATCATCTCGAGGACATTTCGATTCCTCGTCGCTATGCTGCATACAGTGGTCGAACTGAGCTGCATGTCTTCACGGACGCTAGCCCCCAGGCCTATGGGACAGTCGCGTATTTGCGTAGTGACAGTGATAACCAGACGACAGTGAACCTCGTTATGGCCAAGACGCGCGTTGCGCCAGTAAAGAACTTGACTCTACCGAGACTGGAGCTGATGGGAGCGTTGCTGGGCGCTCGACTATGTGCCTACTTTAAGGGAGTTTTTAAGTCGGATCTCTCAGAAGTGACGCTGTGGACAGACTCTATGATTGCTCTACACTGGGTAAAGGGCCTGGCTACTCAGTGGAAACCATTCGTGGCAAACCGAGTTATGGAGATTCAACAGAGGACAGAACCCAGCAACTGGAGACACTGCCCTGGAGCTGAGAACCCGGCGGATTTACTAACCCGGGGTGTCCCTCCGGACTGTCTACAGAAGTGTGACCTATGGTGGAAAGGACCAAAGTGGCTGGCAGAGTCACCCACATGTTGGCCTACTAGGCCCACTGATACCCAAGATACTGCAGCCAAGGAAGAAAGAAGAACTTCAGAACTAACGGTGAGCCATACTGCTACGAGCTCCTGTACGCCTGTGGTAAACATCGGAAGGTTTGGGGAACTGAATCGCCTACAACGGGTCACTGCTTGGGTGCTACGTTTTGTCAATAATTGTAGACACACGAAAGAGAATTCCCAGGGTCCACTCAAAACTGAAGAGATAAGGGAGGCACGTCTTCGGTTGCTCCGTCAAGTTCAAAGGGAAGCCTTTGAGGATGAACTAAACCAACTAGAACGAGGCGAACAGTGCAGTGGCTCGTCAGATCTGCGAACTCTGAATGTATTTATAGATGACAGAGGGTTGCTACGACTGAGAGGACGCCTACAACATTCAGACCTCGGTTATGAGACGGCACATCCTGTCGTTTTGCCTTCGACACACCACTTTGTGGAACTGCTGATCTTTAGTACACATCGACGGCTGCTACATGCAGGGTGCATGGACACTCTAACTCAGCTGCGCGAGACGTTCTGGATTATACGAGCCGGACAAGTAGTTAAGAAGGCCTTGAGTCGTTGTCTTGTCTGCAGAAGGATGAGCAGCAAGAGTGCGACTGAACCAGTCGCGCCGCTGCCACGAGACCGAGTGTTGGAGGCGGACCCTTTTGCAGTCACGGGACTCGACTTCGCCGGACCTGTCCTCACCAAGGACGAAGGCAAGATAAAAAAATCATACATTCTGCTACTGACCTGCGCAGTCACTAGAGCAATACATCTAGAGGAGGTGAGCGACTTGTCTACAAGCAGTTTCCTTTTGGCATTTCGTCGCTTTGTGGCCCGGCGCGGACTATGCCACACGATCTACTCTGATAATGCACAGACTTTCCACCGAGCGTCTGCTGAATTCAGAAAGATATGGAAAACAATGAGAGAACAGGAGTCACTCAACTACCTGTCCAGTCAAGGCATCAACTGGAAATTCATCGCTCCACGAGCGGCTTGGTGGGGCGGGTTTTGGGAGCGATTGGTTCGATCAGTTAAGACCCCTCTGAAAAAGGTTTTGGGGTGCAGTTACGTAACCTATGAAGAGCTGAGCACCATATTGACGGAGATAGAGGCTGTGATTAATTCTCGACCTTTGACCTCCATCTCCTCTGACCCGGACGAACCAGAAGCATTGACACCCGCACATTTCCTTGTCGGTAAACGACTGACTTCCTTGCCAACGCGAGGAGGAGAGCCTGCGTTGTCATCAGCCAACGATCTAACTCGCCGTTGGAAGTACCGTGAGACGCTATCGACCACACTATGGAAGCGCTGGCGCCAAGAATACCTCTGTACTTTAAGGTCATTTCATCACAGCAGACCGGCAGCCTCGAGTAATTTACGGGTGAATGACTTGGTGCTACTGCACGACGACTTTCATCCGCGACAAACCTGGAAAACTGGCCGCGTCGTGCAAGTTTTCCCTGGACGAGATGACCACGTCCGATCCTGCGTGGTCCGTTTGTCAGGAGGAACAACCATTAGACGTCCTATTCAACTCTTACATCCACTGGAAGCTCATAACGAATGAGCAATGCTCATTCGGCGGGGAGGATATTAAATATTGAGGACATTTCTTGCTAATTGTGGATACGCCCTCGACTACACACCTCACAAGAGACGAAGGAGCATGTGCTAAGAAGAGAAGAAGAAGAAAGACTACCGGCGCGAGCAGAGCATAGTTGGAACCGTTGGTCGGTACTGGTCGGTACAACATCAACCTTCAAGAGCCCTCCCGATGTCTAACTGTAAATACGTTGTATAAATCTCTTTTGTAAATCGGAGTAATCTAAATTATCGAACAACGTATGGCAAGCATTTGACCACTTAGCCAAAAGTGCAATAAAAAGCAAAGTGGTTTGTTTAGCTTCAGATTGGAAAGTTGTAGCGTATGCGGAGGAGGCACCGCTAAAGAGAGTGATCCGTGTGAGCGGTGGCGAACTGTCGGGTGCTTAAGATATCCGAGTCTGGTGAAGCTTTGCATCAATTACCTGGCAATACCTGCTACTACGGTGTCGAGTGAGATTGTTTTTTCTGTGGCTAGAGGTGTAGTTTCCGCTCGAACGGAGCGCCTCCTACCTGATCAAGTGCAGCAGTTGATTTCTCTGCATGACAACTTGTGATCTTCCCTACAACTAGAATTTTCGTTTTTGTGTTTTTATTCTCGTTAACACCAGTGCCTGACTTGTGTTAACAAGAATAAAAACACAAAAACAAAGTTACTTGTGGCCGAATACTTGTGGTGCACATTATTCGAGACAGTCGTCCCAAGACGTTGCCGTGAAGAGTTGGCGAGGAATTTGTGTGAGCTCAACGTTCAGTCTATGTTCCGTTTCGACATGTGTGGTATACGTAACGATACCGGTGGGAAATGATGGGCGTTTTGGTGAAAGATGTCGGTCGCCTTTCTGCGTGTATGATTTGGTGATACCGGTGGCCCTGTGGTATAAGCGTTTCAGGTGGAAAGATTTCGGTCGCCTACGATAACGAACGCAAAATGATACAAGCCACTCCTAATCATATCGGCAAGCAAATTGGCTGCCAGTATGATCAGACGAAGAGCCATAGCGGTGCCGGTATTTCCAGTTATGAAGAACGCTAAACCCAACTATTTGTACGCATAATTACAAGAAATTTCGTTGGTGTCATAACAGAACTGTACAAGCAGCAGGTATGTTTCTTGTACGTTTTTCCAAGTGGGTAGCTTGTTGACTATTACGTTCCATCTGAAATACTATATTCTAAAACTAAGGAAAAACCGGCAGTTTATACTTTAGACCCATGTTGCGGATAAAAAAAAACAGGACGCGGGATGGCCAAAAAAACATGCTTTTCGTGTAAGGCTCGTCAAATTATGAGGCGCTGGAGAAATTCAGCCTTCTGCGTTAAGTCCTTATTTCGAACTCTTTTTGTTCGCCTTCCGCCCATTGAAAAGCATGCGGGAAGGGCCTTAGAACGCACCTGGTATCGCTGCGCCGCAGCGTTCTTCCGCACGTCTGCTTTCCTCGCCGTCACCATGGCAACGAACGCCGAATGAATGGAAGCACGCACGGTACCGCCGCGTGAAGCCAGCAACAGCTGACGTCATTTTACGAACGCCGTCTGCTAGCCAAAGCCGAACGCGGTATGCCAGATCAACCGCCTCCGCCGGTGCTCGATCGCCGTCGGCCAGCGCCTCATAATTTGACGAGCCTTACACGAAAAGCACGTTTTTTTGGCCATCCCGCGTCCTGTTTTTTTTATCCGCAACATGGGTCTAAAGAATCAATCTGCCGACAAACCTTGGGTGACGAAAGAGGTACAGCAGATATAACTTGCGAAAACAAAACGCTTATCTACGATTGTGAGATAAAGGGGGAGCAACCTACAGGTGAGGCTTAGAAGAAAGTGACACCCTCTTTAAAACGGCAGTTAAGGGAGTAAAATAAAAGTAGTACGAAGAGTTAGACGCAAAACTAAAGGTGTACCCAAAAGAGTTTTGGAAGGTATTTAAGGTAAATAAGAAGGAGGATAAGACGATAGTCTGTTCCTCCACTTCTAGTAAACGAACAGCTGATAGTGAACGAGGAAACAAAGCTACGTGTCTAAATGATTACTTTGAATCTGTTTTTCTGAAAGCTACTGCTACAATCTGTAACCCTAATGTGCGATCCGTAACGGAATATGTCATGTCACCTAGTAGAGACTACGTACAAAGGTATAGCTTTATTATTAGGAGATCTTGATATAAAAAAGTTATCCGGGCCTGATAATATTTCTACACTTATATTGAATAATTATTCTTTAGAAATGGCAAACTATTTATGTGTACTTTACAGCAAATTATTTACGGATCCAAAGCTCTCAACAGACTAGAAAATTGTAACCGTAATTCCAATACACAAATCAGGATCTAAAAACTGCGTGGAAAATTACCGACTCTTTTCTCTAACGTGCATAAGCCACAAACTTATGGAGCACAGGATTTATAGCAATCATATTGCTCACTTGAACAAAGATAATTTTCTTATCCTAGTTCAGCGGGGGTTTCGTTCTGGAGCATCCTGTGGCAGTGTGCTTGTAGACGTTTTTCACTTTTTGGCGGGCGCCATGAATACTGGGAATGAAGTAGACTGTTTATTTTGAGATTTCAAAAAAGCGTTTCATCTCGTAAACCATGAATTGTTAGTTTACATTACAAGCTTACCTTACTCATTATTGATAATAATATTTTAGGTTGGCTCCAGGACTACGTGAGAGAAAGAAGCAGTGTGTTGTGCTAAATGGTGAGAAGTTCGATTACGCTGGTGTTGCATCTGGTGTTCCCCAGGGTTCTGTTCTGGGACCTTTGGTCTTCCTGGTATATATACATATAAATGACAGTGGCGTAGCCAGGAAATATTTTCAGGGAATGTTTTCCTTTGCTCAAACCGTTCAAAATGATAAAAAAGAGGCAGGAAAAGAAATTGCACGAACACAATTTTAGTTACTATTTTCCTGTTGCTTAGAAGACAAAAATCATATTGTTTTCGACACATCTTGTTCGTTCAATCAGTAAAGAGGGAAACTTTAATGGTGAACAACGAAAACACGAAATCATAAAATATTATAATGGGCTTTCAAGAAAAAAGTCCAGACAGGCCCACAAAATATTCTGGTGCGTTCACTTCTCTGCGGAACACTCGGCTATCCAATGACTAAAAAACTACGGAAGAGTGCCAGAGAATAGTGAAGGTTAGTATACGATTAAACATAAAAAATGCAATGCGCACTGGGGCAATGTGCAAATGAAGTGTCACGCTCATTGTTCCTGCCCGGATCACATTTTGAGAAATGATCGTGCTATGGTCATGTTTTGGGTTCTTTTCGTTCTTAGATGTCTTTTTACGAGAAAGGGGCTGAGAAAAGTGCAAGTTTCTATCATTTTGTGGGGTCTAAGCATTTAGTGGAAGCCGCCGTCGATCTATAAAAAGAAGCGAGAGGACACTTTTGGTACTGCTTACATGTTCCGGTGAATGTTCAGAAGCACAACCCTTAGCTAGCGCTCCTCGAACGTTGAAGCTCTCAGGTACGACTTTAGTGTTTGGAGTCTGGAGAACGAACGTTCTGTTTCAGTGGTGCTAACGAGCATGGTGGCCAGGATTTGCTGCAGGCGGTTTATATTAGGATGCAAGGCCTCCGGGCAAGGGCAAGTTGACTCTACCGCTGAGACGCGCTAAGCGGTGCGGTCCTTTCAGATTTGTGTCCAAACCAGAACTTCCCCAGGCAGTTCATTTAACTAAACGAATACTCCGTACAGGCTGGAAATTTGCTCGAAATCGGGGCATGCGACGTAGAGACCGACGTCATTGGCCACAACGTCGCTTTCGCATAAGGAGGACGATGATGCCAGACGCGAATGTGCCGACTCTGTTGGAGACCTTGATGAAACGCATGAAGATGTAGGTAAAAATCATTCTTGAAAAAAGTGTCAAGCGACAGCTTGGCTGTTGAACTCATTACTTTCATGACTCACGTGCTTAACGGAAGATTATAAACATTACCCACTGCAGCGATTAAAGAAGTCAACTAGATAAGCTTTGAAACCAAGTGACAATGCGCATTCTAAAGTTGCTTCCAATACTGCCACTTTTCTTTCTCGCTTCTTTTTTTTTATTAAAGGGGATGTTTCTTTTATATTTTGGTTGGTGTATTACTGAAAATAAAGGAGCGCAGGCTAGTAACCTCAAAAAATAAAAGACAAGACGAAAACAAGACAAAAGAAAAAAAGAAACCCTACGCTGTTGGTCATTTTTTTGTCCTGTTTTCATTGTTGGGTTTACTGTCCTGAAATTATCGTCGTGTCTTTGGGACGCAAAGGGTAGGGGGACTTTAGTCAAGCCGCTTGCATTCTCTGAGGCGAGGCCAGCGTCCTTCGAGGTCAGGATTCCGTGACTTTTGTTACGTCAGGGGCTGAGCCATTTGCACCTGCGAGCCTGAAGAAAGACTTCGGTTACGCGGTCGAGTTTGGCGAGAACCCTTCGGCGAACAGGAGTCGGACTTGCATTTTTTAAGCAGTCTCCGGACAGTGTCGTCATCTTCGTTTTGCTTTTGAATGTTATGGGCCCGGCTCCTAGCCGTAGTGGTTTGTTGAGCACAAAAAGAAACACAGATGATTTTTATCGCCTTGCCAAAACAACGAAACACACACACACACACACACGCACACACACGCCCGCGCACACACACACACACGCACACACACACACACACGCACACGCACGCACGCACGCACGCACGCACGCACGCACGCACGCACGCACGCACGCACGCACGCGCACGCGCACGCACGCACGCACGCACAAACTGACAACAGAAAGGGGAAAGAGGGAAAGAGAGAAACATTGAAATTTATGGGGTGTTTCGACCCTTGATTACCCCTCCTGGCTACGCCACTGAATAATGAAATACAGTCAAATACAAAACTATTTGCAAACGACTGCATTATCTATAGAATAATAACAATTTCGAACGCTGTAAATTTCTTAAAGGCTGATCTTGACAATATTTCAATGTGGTGCAACAATTGGGAAATGAATCTCAATGTTAAAACATGTCTTCACGTGAGATTTACATGAAAGAAAAAGCTCCATTGGGTCTACCTGCCTAATAAACAATGAGATAATTCAGGCTAACTTAAGCGTTAAATACTTGGGGGTCATTCTGTCAAGCGATTTAACATGGAAAGCTCGTGTGAAAATGACAACTCTAAAGGCTGTATGCATGCTTAATTTATACGACGAAATGTTCGACAGGTTACATGCAAAGTTAAAGCAACTTTGTACTTTACGTTTATTGGCCCCTGTATTGAATATGCAGCAGTTGTGTGGCATCCCCACCACAACCTAATCGAAAAACTGAAAAAAAGTACAAAATCAGGGTGCTAGATTTGTTTTAAATGATTACTAACGCGGGGCGAGTGTTACCACCACGAAGGATAGCTTAAAGTGGGAATCGCTAGTTGAACGCCGAAAAATGTTTAGGTTAAAAGTTTTACATGATAATGCCGCGCGCAGGAACGAACAAGCAGCGCCTGGTCACGGTATTCTAGAAGATTCGCGTTCATTGATACTGGGATCTTAACTTTTAGCATTTCGCCCTAAGTTCTTGTTCTCGAAAGTGCCTAATCATACTCACCCCGAACGCTGGATGCTCGAACCTTCTGGGATGCATTTTCGCGATGCCGGCGCACACTAGATAAGAAGCTGCCCGCGACCTTTTCGAGTCAGTCCCGCTCTCGCTTCCTGTTACGCTGACAAATCGCCGCACGCTTTTCCGCTGTCGCGACGCTCGTTCTTTATTTTATTTAACAGAAGTTCGCCGATTAAATCTTCCTTTTCAGTTATATATTTATCGTCTCTTCGCCTTACTCCGTGACAATATATTTATCAATCGCCTTCTATTAAGTCAGGGAATATTTTTACAGAAACTTTTTTGTATATCAGGGAGGGCAGACCACCAGAACACGATTCGGCCCTACTTTTGCCGCAGCGATGTTTTCGCGTTCTTTTTTTTCTCCAAAACGATAGAAGAATGGAATAGGTTGGATATTGAAGAATGTGGCTAACATTTATATAAGTTTGTTTTTTGATGTTTTTGTTAGAAAATTAAAGTATTTTATGCACTCACCCCTGCTATAATGCCGAACGGCGATGCAGGCCTCTATGTAAAATAAAGAAATAATATAAGTGATGGAAACCATTTTGTTTATTGTTTATATAATATGAAAACAAACACCATATCTAACTTTATCTTACGACGGTTCGCATTGAACTATACAAGCCGGAGGAGTCAATCGAAAGCCGTGCGAGTGTCACGTATGACCCTCGGGAAGGGCAAAGCGACTCGCGGTCGCCTGGTAGGTTTACAGCGCTGATTGTCCAAGAGGGATCGTAGCGTCCCCTGAGGTTCATTGTAAAATGAAAAAAATGTATGAACCGACACTCTGTTTCCAAAGAAGCCCACGTTTGCCCACACCAGGTGTGGGCACTGCGCGAGCCCAGAAACCGGATGTGCGTGAGGTAAGCTTCTGCGCATGCACCGTAGCGACAACAACGCCACCGCAGAGGCAGGGCGTCAGAGCCGCGTGTTGGCCTATAGTGACGTCAAGAAGAAACATAGCCTACCTTGTGGAATTTTCCCAAGAGCCTGGTTGGTGGTGGTCGGCAGAGCGCACCGGTCACATGTCCGAATTGCCCAAGTACCAACAAAAAGTTTTCGAGAGCAGGCCCGTTCTCTATTTCTATCGATTCCCTGGCGGCGAAGCAGCAATCTAACCAAACTGCTAACCAGATTTATCAAACTGCTTTCCGGTTTGATTAAACTGCTCACCGGTATGGCCAAACTGGTGACAAGCTTCAAACCGCTTTCCTGCATTGCTAGGCTGGGGTAACAAGTTCGCGTATCGCTACACCCAAAAAGAAAAGCTGTTTTCTCAAACCTGTGAGGAGTTTTACAAAACCAGTGAACACTTTTATTCAAACCGGTGAGTCGTCTGGTTTTACCGCTAAGCGAAGTTTCGAACCGGTTACCGATATTGCTGAACGGGTACCTGTACAAACATGTTCCCACTTCAACCGTCTTTTTTCAGGAGGGAATGGAACACAGCAATTTGTTATGTCTTGCCTATCCTCAGTCGTAGAGGATCAACTATCAATAAAATGCAAGCTCCATTTAAAAGGTGGCAGCGGTCTAACGTCAAGAACGTATTACATGCAGACAACAGCACCCAGGGAAGGCTTTCCTGAATAGGGCGCTGCCGCGACGAACAATGGGCATGGCCTTGGTCAAAGGATGTGTTAATCATTGATGAACCTTTCTTTTTCGCACTAAGCCGAACGCCATAGCGTCGCCTGCATAGCAAAATATCACTTCAGCAGCAGATGGCTCAAGTGCTAACGTAGACGGCTCAACAAGTCACCCGTCCGCAGCGTACAAACATCATCAGGCGCGCAGCCGGCTCCCGCTCCGTCCTTGACTACACTGTGAAAAGTGGCCGACACTTTTACAGCGATTTTCTTGTAAATTTCGACGAGTCCTCAATGTGAACGAAAGACACGTTGCTTCCGCCGTCAACAAGGGGAGAGGGGAGGCTGTCACTTTTACAGCGATTGTTTTGTCAATTTTGACGAGTCCTCAATGTCAACGAAAGAGACGTTGCTACCGCCGTCAACAAGGGGAGAGAGGGGGGGGGGGCGCTACTTTTACAGCGATTTTCTTGTCGATTTTGACGAGTCCTTAATGTCAACGAAAGACACGTTGCTTCCGCCGTCAACGAGGGGAGAGGGGAGAGTGACGAGAGAGCGCAAGAAAACAAACAAAATGCGCGCGCGGTAATAGAGCGTCCCCATTAGCTGCCACTGAGACTACGTCATCCAACTGACAACCTATCGCGATGCGATCGCGTTTCGCGCCATGGGCCCCTGGGAGCTTGTCGTCGTTGCTGTGTTGGTAGGAGACTTGTCCTCCTCACCTCCTCTACACTCCAGTGTCGGGTGACTGGGTTACAAGGTGCTGTCGAAAGCGAAGCCTCGAAGAAGCGTCGTTGCAGGGGGGTAAAGGTGGGTGAGGATGTGTGGCAAATCATGTGCGCCGACATCTGGAGTCCCGAGTGAAAGATCGGGGAGGAGCGCGACAGAACACGAGAGAAAGAAACCCATGTTCCTAACTGAAGGACGACAGTCACAATGGCAATCGCGAAGACTGAAAGCTGTTAGGAAAATAAACAGTGATAATTTAACGTAGTAAACTAAATTGTGAGCTAATCTAACGCTTATACAAAGCAGTATGCTCATTACGCTGCATTAAAAGGGTTATGACACAAAAATTAAGCGTGTAGATTATTCTTGAAATGGAATGCTTATTGGCTACTTGGTTCACCAAGTTGCACGATTTTTAGAGCTTTGGTAACTGCAATAATGAATTTACGAATTTTATCATTTTCATGTGGCGACCAAGCAACACTGCCCAAGTCAGACCCATGGTGTCCATAAACTACGTAATCATGAACGCTTTCTTAGTCTAGGCACCCCCATGATCGCCCAAGCTCTCCTCGCCGCGGTACTATCAAGACCGCTCACGTAGCTCGCAGGGGCTCCGGAAGCGGGGGGGCAGGGTGGGCTTGAGTCCCTCCCTTCCTCAGGACCGAGCTGCCGAGCCCCCCTCCCCCTCCCCCTCCCCCTCCCTCTTTTTTTTTAGTTTGTGTTTGCAGGTTATCTGGTATGGGCCTTCGGCCAATCTGCTGTACCTCCGTCTCTCCTGAGCCGAAATAAATGAAATGAATATGAAAATGAAATGACCCTTCTATGCATGCTGACTTACCGCCCTCCTCACCTCTGCCAAGCACAAAAAGCACCGGGGCGACGGAGAGGCTTGCTTGAAAGGTCAAAACCAGAAGAAAATGACAGGCAGGACTCATGAGCCTGATTGACAACCAGTTTAGAGCGAGCAAAGAGGGGACAGCGAAATGAATGGATTCCGACAAGACGGCGTCGGCGAGCGTTTGTCTGCTTCCCCCGTGTGGAAGCAAGAAGCATAGAAGATGGTGCTTCTGGCCAGTCTTGTACACGTTACCAAAAAAAAGTAATCGATTACAATTACTATTACTCTTAGCTAAAAAGTATTCGATTAGATTACTTGATTACTCGACAGCAAAAGTAATTGGACATTACTTTAAGAAGTAACGGTTACTTTTCCGATTACTTTATTGTGTGAAGACTTGCATCTTTAGCGCTCGTAACAATGAACTACTTCCAACCTATATTTCACATTTTCACAAGTATGGAAGAAGAAAAAACGGGTTCCCTCTACAGCATCAGCCATCTCTGTGCGCTGCATCAGGGGTTTCTAGCTGCAAAAGTTCTAGCAGTGTCGCAATCGCTATTTCACCCGAAACATCTCCACTGGTCCCTGATGAATAAAAACTTAGAGTGCTTCTTGGAATCTCTGGTTCAAATAAAAGTTATTTTGTCTTCTTGCTCTATATATTTTCTTGTAATGGCAACCAAGAGGCCCTTACCCTCTTTCGCACACAAACGTGCTTCTCCAGATATTATTCGCATGTGGATGAACTCGCATGTTATCAAAAGAGCAGCAGCTCCAGGATTTGAAGCGAGTCATGTGTAGTATCCATTAGCGGAAGAGATCGCCCTGACCACTTCTCATGACTCGAAACCTTGCTTGTCACAAAGACCACGTAGGGGAAATGCGGGATCTTGACGTGTATTTGAACTGGCTTTGTTATATTTTGCATCCGCTTTAGACATTCTTTGGTTCTGGTTCTCCTACGGGCTGCGAGTAGGTACCGTAAGCAGGATTGTTTTTGTTTAGTTCTGTGTGTGTGCGTGAGGGGGCTAGTTTGAACGAAGGACTTACAAAGTTACATTCTGCTTCCTCAAACTTCACCCTTAATGGCCTTTGTGACGCACTGGGGCTTTCCTGGGGCTTCCCACTCCCAGTCCCAGTTCGTAACTCGCCGTCGCTGGAGCTGGTCGCCAACGGGTCGCAGCCAAAATGAACAGCTTCCTCATCTCTTGATAGCAAACATTCTCATCGCTGCAGCGATCAATGTCGAACACTTTGACAAGGCGAGCGATGCCGTAGACGTAATCGTAACAGATACCATGCTTGAAACACGGAAGGTAAACGATGAAGCTGAAGCTCGAGACGCCAAGAGAGCCAAGTCTGTGAGTGCGTGTAAGGGGACGCCGCGCGGGAGGCTGGCTACATCACCAGCCTCCAACCACGGCGGCCTTTTCGTATGGGGCGGATCCGAGGGAACCCGCATATAAATCAATTTATCCACGAAACTATCGCGCATTTTCAAAACAAATTTAGCAGGACTATAGAAACATACAATGGGTACTAGCAGTATAGTTCTCTCATATTTTATTTTTGGCGTCTTGTAACCCCTCTAATTTCCCTTCTGCCGAAATCTTTTAAATATGATGATTACCCGGTTTCGTATTCCCGGGGCGCGCCTATCAAAACCATAGCGCGAAGACGCTTATCTGGTTTAGTTTTCCATTGACGCGATGACGGTTACCTATGCGCTATGCAAAAAGAAAGCTTCGAAAGGAACGCGAATATTTCCACCAGTGAGTACGTGGATTGGTCCTTAGGAAAACCGTGAAATTTAGCGAATAAGAGGTAAAGCAAGTTGGTAAACATGTGCGGGACTCTTGCGGGACGCTTGCGGCAGCGAGAATCCATGGGAAAATGGCGGACCTTTTCCTCTAATGGTAGTATGTATGAGTTCTACGCGTCGTTGTTTATTCGTCGCGCCATTTTGTTTACCGTATTGGAAACGCTGGAAGCATGGATGGAATCCGGATCGGGTTCACGGGTTGCCGAAGCGATGTCCGGCACGAAGCTGCAGTCACGAACCAAGTGCACCCACCAGAAAAAGGTAAGTCGACAGTTTACATGGCTTCGTTCGATGCTGCGTTTTGGGAGTCATGGGCCTGCTAGTTGAGAACGTGCATTCATTTATTATCGTCTGTATGTCAAAGTTTCTTCGCCTATGTACCTGCGACATCGAGTGCGCGGTGCCCAGTTTTCTGAGAGTGCAAACGGGCACGAGATCGCAGATTTGAGACGTGTTTGTTCAGAATGAACGCTCTCTTTGAGCGTGTAGTGCTAGCGTCGCTCAAATGAACGTGTCCCTATTAGGGTAACCACCCGTCCCTCGACTCGCGGGACTGTCCCGCATTGAGGGCTCGTGTCCCGCGTCCCGCAAGAAATTCCCAAATCTTCAAAATGTCCCGCATTTTTACTGTAGTGAAATTCACTCTACAAATTATGACGCTGCCGAACAATGGGGCACGGGGAAGCGCGGAGGTCGCTGGTAATCGTGTGAATCGCAATGGTACACCATTTTCTATCCGAGCATTGCAGGAAGCGACCGTCGTTCTTGAAGGATAACCGACGCGCATGCTCTGTTGCGCCTCTCCCCTTGGTGGCAAAATATTCTAAGAAAGATTGCTCGCCAAAAGGTTCAATATAAAATATTGTAAATATTTTCGAATCGCACTGTCATTGCAAAAGGTTGCTGTGGACCTTTGTTTTTGGGAACACAGCCGCACAAGGCAAAAAGGTGCAACTCCCAACGGACGAAAAAGAACATAGTGTTAAAACTTTGTGTAGGACTATGTTGATAAAAGTAAGCGTTGACAGGAAACAATAACCCGAAAGTGATTTAATGTTTCTCATCTTTATCTGATGCATTGAGTTCTGCTACAGTCGATTTTTATGTTTTGAACTTCGACACATTTAGTAACACATTTTCCATAAGATATATGTTACTTGTAGTGAAAATTAATTGAGCTTAATTGCTGCAATACAATTAGCAGGTGTATAAACAGCACATGATATTAAATGTATTAACAAAGCCCCCCCCCCCTCCCCCCCCCCCCCCCCCCGGTATCGCGTGTCCCGCATTTCGCTAGCAGGAAGGTGGTCACCCTAGTCTCTATCGTTTCGCCAAAACACGTTTCTTGAAAACACAGTTTTTGAAAATTTTCTTGTGGACAGACGTTTCATCGATACTTGTTTGGCGACTCTAATGCTTCATCGACACTCATTACGCGAATTAAACGATGTAGGAACGTTTCGTTGTGCCTCTATCCCACCCGTACCTGCCGCTTCGTGGCGACAGTTTGAGGCGGCTTATTACAAAAAAAAAAAAAACTAGTCTGAGCTGTGAATGAAACGATCTGTCGATCAAGCAATCTGGCGATGAATCAGCGCGTATCGATGAAACGATCTGGTGATGAAAGGTCATTCGACCCCAGAGCAACATGCTCGCTGTCGTTACTTGCTTCGCTCGCAGGTATGGTTATGCAAGTCGATTTTCAATGCAGATGACGGAACAAAGAGAGTCCACGCGCTTCGGGAAGGGGCAGCGGCCACTGCCTTCAGTGTGTATTGTGCTCAGTTTGGCGTTACTTTGCGATCTCTATTCGGAAGAATATGCATTGTCTGTACCTGCGGACGCTGACTTTTGGGAAGCTCGAGTTTGGCCAACCTTAAATTGTCATGTTGCTACCCCACTTGTGAGACGTGTGGGCCAAACTTGTAAAAACTTAAATGTTTTTTTTTGCATTTGTGGAGCATGCACGTTGTCACACTATAACAACAATTAGGTGTTGAAGTCCAAAAAAGCGAAAGTGTCTCCTAGTGCTTGTAGTATGCAAGTCAGCTTGAGCGAAGTGAAGCGTGTGGGACAACATGAGATGCTTGGTTGGGTCATGTGTACTAATGACTCGAATCTATCACGCAAAAGAGAGCAGCTCTGCTTGAGGCACAGATGCCGCCATAGTCCCGAGGCACCGTCTGGCAATGCAAGCAATCAACTACCCTGCGGGCCTTTTTTGGTTTTTTACTTGTTCGACTGCGAAGCATATAATGTGAAATTAGGCTAGGTGCTTTGTTGGATTACGTGTGCTAATGGCACTAATTTTTAATGCACAGGCGACAAGCTCTGCTTGTAGCATAGAGGCTGCCATAATCCCGAGGCTGTCTAGCAAGGTAAGCAGTCAACTATCCTGCAGACGTTTTTTATACTTGCTTTGTTGTTAAGAACACTGTGTAAAATTAGGCTTTGTGCTTGGTTAGATCACGTTTACTACTGACTAATCTGCTATGCACAGGCCAGAAGCTCTGCACCCAGCACAGACGCCGCCATAGTCCCGCGGCACCGCCTGGCAAGGTGAGAACTTGACTAACCTGTGGACCCAGATTTTTTTTTCTTCTTTAACTTTCAAATTACGAAGCGTATGTTGTGCGAGTAGGGTAGGTATATCATTAAATCACTTGTACTAATGACTCTAATCTCTCATGCACATGCAAGAAGGTCTGGATGTAGCACAAACGCCACCCTAGTCCCGAGACACCATATTGCAAGGTAAGGAATCAGCTATCCTGCGCACCCTGTATTTTTTCGTTTTTGCTTGTCAGACTGCTAAGCATATGTTGTGAAATTAGGTTTGGTACATAGTTAGATCACGTGTACTAATTACTAATCTCTGATGCACAGGCAAGAAGATCTGCACGATGCATGGACATCATAGCCCTGATGCACCGTCTGGCGAGGTATGTAATCAACTGTCCTGGAGACACTGATTCCTTTCTTTTACTTTTCAGACTCCTAAGCACAATTTGTGAAACTGGTTTAGGTACGTGTTTAGGTCATCCGTTAATCTGTTACCTAAAGGTTAGAATCTCTCAGCACGTGAGACGGACGTCGCCACATTGTCGACCCCGGTAAACCCTCCTGCACTTGCTGTTCCTGTGGGCGCTGCTGTGTTGTCATATTGTTTTGTAATGCTTGCCAGGCCAATAACAAAACTTGCACAAATATAGGAAACACTGCAAAGTTACTTCAGATGTTTGCAATGTGAACATCACTTGTGTGAACCAAAACTGTCTTAAAGGTTCACAATGTTTATTGCTCCATGGGTGCACGTTTCTCGTAGTCATGTTCAGGATATTGTTCATTCATCAACTCATGATAATATAGATCCTTCAACTTCAGCTGGAGGCAATTTACGTGTGCCCACAAATTCTGCAATGCTCGGTTCCTCCTGAGAAAAGACGTTGTCAGCCATGCGAAGCAACAGATTTCTTCTGGTGTTGCTATATCCTGTTCTTTTCAAACTTTCTCTCTTTATTGCCAGCCTGCTAAAGAAACTCAAAAGGTTTCTCCTATTCCAGCAAAGGGGCGAACGCTACTACGTGTTTACACAAGTATTTAGTTTATAAAAACACTCCTAATTACCGTGTCTATTTCATGTGTCGCATCATTCTCAATTGCTTATAACCATTGAGAGCTCTGTTTTGGCAGCTCGATGTACTAAGGCTGCGAATCGGGCGAGTTGGTTAACGTCATACATGATAAAAACCGCTCAAACGACGAAGACGAAGTGAAGAAACATACACGACAAGACGAAGCCTGATGTCTTGTGTTACAGGTCACAATTTAAGATTTGTTCTGTACTATTGTGAGAAGCTCCTGTGGTTTCATTGTCATCACACTTCAAAAGATGTAGAGGATCTGTTTGACTGATTTGTCACAAAGTAATTTCTTAGGCTCTTTTATTACTAATATATCACCCTGAGGTCTTTTTAATCTTATATTTCTTATCCTAGTTGTATCTTCTACTGTAAAAATGAGGTAGTCACAGTTGTCATACAACCATATGCAGTGACACATGGATGATATGACCATAGCTTAGCACACAAACAATGTGATGAAATATGGTGCTACCAGAACATCAACGAGGGACCATGTTCGTAATGTGCTTCTCCACCACTTTGGCATTGTGCATCTCACAGAAACCCGTGTATTTAATCTTTCCATTCACACATATTCATGGAATTACGCATATGATACCAGGGGCGCTAATCTGGACATTTGGCGAAAAAGTCGGCAAGAAAGCTGGCGGCCGTGATTGGCCGACGCTGCACTTGGCCTTGGGCGCGGCCAATCATAGCCGCCGGATTTATCGGCGACTTTCTCGCCTAGTATCCAGATTAGGGCCCCCTGATGTGATAGTCACCGCTTATGGAATATTTATTTATTCTATCTTTCTTGTTATTTTCTAGGTACATCGGGCATAGCAAGCCCTCTGAAGGGCGAGATAAAGTTGCAACCAGAGGCATCGCACTGAAGTTGCTAGTTCTTCTTCAAGTGCTTTGACATTTGTGAGTATACCATCCTTCAATTATACTCTGTCTCACTGGTTGTGTGCAGTGCAGGCGTAGGCAATGACAGGCGAAGAGAGAAAAGGCGAGCACTAGGAAGACTGATGGGAGAGGAGGGCAGTGGTGGGCTAGTGGACGAAGGGAAAGCACTAGGAATATTTGAAAGGAGAGGACGTTGCTCTCCTCACCCACCTATCTGGTGCTTCACCTTTCTTTCCTCGCCGGGCATTGCATTTGCCTGCACTGGGAGAAACTAGTGACTCGGAATATAGTCACTATTATGCAGATTGTGATGCTCTGGTAAATAATAAATAACCGTGGATAAAATTAATCTGTTCAGTGCTTTAAGCGTTTTTACACATATTGTAAGGGGTGTTGTTTTAGACCAAGTACCTCAAACACGCGGCACGCGACTTGCTTGGACATGGCCAACAGGAAGCTTGCTACAAGCCCCCGTTCTCATATTGAGTGTTACCAAAGGCATGCGCCACAATGATCTCAAGTCGACAATTAATTTCCGCTCGAAACATAGCTTTGCTCTTTTAATGTATTCACATAGTTAATATTGTTCTGTTTTCATTTGCTAGGTGTTTTGTCTAAATTTTTGCTTCCCGTCTTTTTATAGTATTAAGTACCTATACGTCAGTTCCGCGACTAGCTGGAACCACGAGCTTTTTGCTCAAGGATGCACCTTCACTGCATGAACTCTCGCTTGTTAGAAGCAACCTCCAAAGATAAAGCTGTGAGTTTTGAATTCTCGCCCTCAGAAAGAAAAATCACCATTAAAGTATACGTAGGGACAGAACGAGCGGGTTGGTAAGGATAATTAAACTTGAGGAAGAAAACGAGAGTTTGTGTTTTGTCCGTCCCTTCTCGTTTTCTTCCTCAAGTTTAAAGTCTACGTGTTTTTTTTTTAACTGGTGCTATAAAGCTGTCGAATGAAGACTTTTTCTAGTCATGTTGAGCTTGAATGTCTTCCGAGTGAATTAAGCAACGGAAATGACAGTGTGCTTGTTCTCTTGTTGTTTTAAAAAATGCAAGTACGTTGGTAGCGGTACAATTTTAATTATTATGATCGCATCAGGTAAGGGTCAAACGGATAACTACTAACGAATCACAGCTAAAAATGTCACTGTCAAAATTGCAAGTCACAAAGTGTAGATAACACAAGATCCGTACTCTAGGAAATTTATTGACCCCCCTTTTGTGCCTTAAATAGGTCCTCAACCATCTGGCCCCCACACAAAAATGAAATTGAGCCCAATGTTTTAAATGGTCCAAAATGTTCTACAAATGAAGCTTGTATTAGGAAACTACTATTGTTGGCGTTAGCTTATCTGGTTTGGCGGCCACTAAGAACAAGGTTGCTTGTGGCATTTTGTGGCTATTTAGTATGTATTTATTAGTAAAAATAAACATAGTTACAATCAAAACAGGCTGCGCATTGTCGAAAACCATAAAAATCAGTTACGTTTAAATATATTAAGAACAGATGAATTGTCATTCTTTTTAGGTTCTTTATCATCTGTGTTTTATGTTTCCCAGCCTCGTGACTGTATTAGAAGTGGCAACTTTTGCACTCCGCTATGCTTCAATGTGCTCAAAATATTTCAGAAATTGTCTGATTTAGTGGCCCTAGGTAATGCTCATTACATGGAGCCGTTGCATGCGCTGCTGCACCTTCGCACTGTGCTATATGTATCTAATCATGGTATATAATTGTGTTTTGCATTTCAGGAATGGTCCATGGCCTTCTAGGTGGTCAACACAACACCTAGGCCACAATGCTAAAAACATAAAAGATAAAACGTTAAAAATGAGCCGAAAGGAAACAAGAGACGTTTCTCGCGCATGCCCTTCGTCAGGCCACACAGAAAGCTGCAAGTTCAATGTGTAGTTTTAGTATATGTTCCATCCCGTGTTTATGAGCAATGAATCTTGTCACGAATGATGAGGTGACTACGCGAAGAATAACTGAGAAAACTGAATTGTTTAATGGGTCCGGCTTATGCCCAAAACAAAATAGATAAAGCTTAGCGTCGCAGGCGTCGATGTCGGCAAAACAGCAGGATCAAGCGCTGGGGAGAAACTCCGGCTCGACAAGCGGAGTGCCTTCTGTAGACGCGTGGGCTTCAGGAACAATCGGCGTAGAAGGCTCGGCGCGTAGAGCATTCTAACTTGGAATAATCATCAGGGTTCTTGAATTTACCAGAACGCGACATTATAGAAACAACAAAAAACTCTATCCGCGACCAGGAATCGAACCTGGTCTTTTATTAGGGTGACCAACCGTCCCGCGACTCGCGGGACTGTCCCGCATTGAGGGCCCGTGTCCCGCGTCCCGCAAGAAATTCCCAAATCTTCAAAATGTCCCGCATTTTATACTGTAGTGAAATTCACTCTACAACTTATGACGCTGCCGAACGATGGGGCACGGGGAAGCGCGGAGGTCGCTGGTAATTGTGTGAATTGCAATGGTACACCATTTTCTATGGAAGCATTGCGGGAAGCGACCGTCGTACTTGAAGGAGAACCGACGCGCATGTTCCGTTGCGCCTCTCCCCTTGGTGGCAAAATATTCTAAGAAAGATTGCTCGCCAAAAGTTTCAATATAAAATATTGTAAATATTTTCAAATCGCACTGTCAATGCGACAGGGTTGCTGTGGATCTTTATTTTTGGGAACACAGCCGCACAAGGCAAAAGGCAGAAAGCGTGCAACTCCCAACGGTCAAAAAAGAACATAACGTTAAAACGTTGTGTAGGACTATGTTGATAAAAGTAAGCGTTGACAGGAAACAATAACCCGAAAGAGATTTAATGTTTCTTACTTTTATCTGATGCATTGAGTTCTGCTACAGTCGATTTTTATGTTTTGAACTTCGACACATTTAGTAACACATTTTCCATAAGATATATGTTACTTGTAGTGAAAATTAACTGAGCTTAATTGCTGCAATACGATTAGCAGGTGTATAAACAGCACATGATATTAAATGTATTAAGAAAGCCTCGGTTCGTGGTGTGCGTGTCAATAAATTTCCTCTATCCCCCCCGGTATCGCGTGTCCCGCATTTCGCTAGCAGGAAGATGGTCACCCTAGCTTTTATTATGGGATGCAAGCACGGTAACCGTTAGGCCATGGGCGCGCTGCCTACTCGGCCAGCTGCGCGCGCGACAATATTTTAGAACAGATGCCAATTTTCGTAGCTTATTTTATCAAATATTGCATGATCCTGGCAGCGTGATATTGACAGGAATGACACAAAAAATACAGGCAAGCTGTTGGACTCGCACCATTGTAAAAACCCGACGTCAAGGAACAAGAAGGGAGGACACAAGCAACGATTAAGATTTTTGTTTGTGTACTTTTTTTTTTATCTCGGGTTTTCAATGTTTTGAACTTCACCTTGACGTCGCTTGGCCTCTATGCAGACTAGACTAATTTCGACTATCACCGTTTGTAGCATTGAAGGATTCAACTGGATGATAATGAAACAAGCCTGCCACGACACGAACTTGAACAAAAGAAAATTACGAGCGCACATCATATCAATGTACTGTACTAGTGTCAAGTGATTCGCGAATGCAGTCAAAATGACACCCGATTGTATAATATGTCGTCGCATATACTCCGTTCATCCCAAAGTTGAGACTGTGGAGGAAGCTATACGTCCTCGGACTAGTCCCACGCCTCTCTCGCCACGTGATCATGCTCTCGCTCGCACCCACGCGCAGAGAGCCGGGTCAGGTGATGAAAGGGAGGCGGCTGATTAATCCCACCGGCACGTAGCTTCTACCGCATAATCAACTTATGGATCAACAAAGTATAGTAAAATTGACGACTGAACTGTATTTCAGATTGACAAGAAAGCGTGAAAATGACGACTGAACGTTAAAATGTTGAAATGATGGCTCAGTTGTATTTCAGGTTGACAATTAAGACACCAAAATGACGCCGCACTGTAGAATGAAATGACGATAGAATGTAGAATTCACGTCTTAATCGCATTTCCGGTTGACAATTTGGGCGTCAAAAGGACACAAAACACTGTCATTTTGACGGTCAACAGCTTGTAAATAGACCAGCCACTACATTTTCCGGCATTTTGACGCAAAAAGTGTGAACAGTGTATGACGACTATACAAACGGCATAGGAGATCTATGTCGCTCCATCTGGTCAACTTGTGGATCAGAGGCCAGATTCACGAAGAGCTTATTGAGCTGCGACGACTTAGCAAAGCAGTTCGTAAGGTACGAGCATTTCGAGAAGAGGAAAAATCAAAATTCACGAACGTGTTCTTAAGTGAGAGGAGGATAGCGGAGTTCTCGTTCGGAAAAACTAGAACTTTCGGTGTCCCGCAAGCTCCCGATCCCGTGAAACCGGGTTGTTGCTAACATTCAGTGCCTGTGATGCCAAAGCTTTACATTTAAGTATATTTGTGGTTTTGGATTAATTTCTTTTAAGTGCCGCCGTCTCTCAGTCTGAAATTAGGTTTTGTCGCCAGTGCTGTAGTTTGCTAGTACATGCCTCATACTCGGAAGCGCAGGAAATTATTTATTTTTTGAAACGCATTGTTTTAGATTGATCTTGTCACCTTTGAGAAAGTTGAGTTAGCTAGAGAACTGAACGTAGATTATTTTGTAGACAATTTTTGAAGTTAATAGCAGTTTTTCAATTTAATAAAAAAAGGAAGGACAAGGTTTTGTAAACTTGCATTGATATTCGAATCTCGTTGTTACTTTTAGTTTAAGAAGGGCAAAAGAAAGGTACGTACAAGTGATGTACACACCAAAGACGTTGAGTAAGCTAGAGAACTAGATGTTTATTAATATGTAGATAGCTTGTGAAGATAAAAGATTAATTAATTACATAAAAAAAAGTCCGGTACCTTGTAACGTTTCATGTAAAAATATCTGAATGCTTAATTTAAAGAAGTACTAAGAGTATTCGTAATCGTCATTCTAACGAAGGGAGAAATGAAAGATGTAAAAAACTCGCGCATCCACGGAGCTGGGCTCGCGTGCGCGACGGGTAATAACGCGGAGAAGCAGGAGCGTTACTAAATCATTTACTTAAAACCAAACCATTCTAACTGAACAAAGAACGTGGAAGTCCGTCGATCGGCAGGGATCGAAGGTGATGTCTCGCGCCTGTCTGTCTGTTCCTTCGATCCTCGCGCATCCACCGAGCTCGGGTCCCTCCTTTTCCTCCTCTTCAACTTGTCGATCCCCGAGGCCTGCAGGAGCTTCGGCGAATGTTGTTTTGGCAAAGGGCACGTGCCGCCACAGACTCCCCCTCCAGTGAGGAGGCGAACGTTTGACCATTACGCGATTTGCTGATGGAATCTTGAGGGGGATGAACAGCGACGGTTAACCGCCTGTGTTTTAACATCCGTGATGCCTAAACGCGCTGGGAAATACACATGTCATCCAGAACGTGTTTGTGTATGCGATTGTTTTGCATTCGAGGAGTCGTGGTGCAATCGGTCGGGAGGAGATGGAAGGTGTAGTTGGTCTGGTGGGATCGGCATTGTTGCTGGCGGTGTTTCTGGTTGGGGTGTGACCTTTGGAAGTGTAGTTGGTGAATCACTGTCCATATGAGCTGGTTTCACACGATCCAAAGTAACAACCTCCTGCCGTCCTCGGATGTCCAATGTCATTGTTTTTGGCCCTCGCCGCAGTACCTTGTACGGGCCGTCGTAGGGTGGTTGGAGAGGTTTTCGTACAGCGTCATGCCGCAAGAAAACATGGGTTGCAGTCTCCAATTCATCGCTGATGAAAGTGTACTGGCCACGGCTTAAGCGAGGAGCGGTGACGCGGAGCTGCTTCATGGCTTCTCGGAGTTTGGTGGCGAAGCTTGTGGGATCTTGACAGGCGTCGGATGGAGTTGACGCAAAGAATTCACCTGGGAGCCGAAGGGTGGTCCCGTATACCAACTCAGCCACGCTGCAGCCAATGTCACTCTTGATTGACGTGCGGATGCCGAGGAGCACGAGAGGCAGCACGTCCACCCAATCATATTGTTGGTGAGCCTTGAGAACAGCCTTCAACTGACGGTGAAAACGCTCCACCATTCCGTTGCTCGCGGGGTGGTATGCTGCCGTTCGAATCCTTCTTGACCCAAGCAGCTCCATGAGGCTGGAAAAAAGGTTGGATTCAAACTGCCGGCCTCGGTCCGTGGTGATCGTGGACGGCGAACCAAACCTTGAAATCCATTGCGCTACGAGCGCATGCGCCACGGTCTCCGCGATGATGTCGGGCAGCGGAATCGCTTCAGGCCAGCGTGTAAAACGGTCGACACACGTCAACAGGTAGGCTTGCCCCTGTTATGGTGGCAGCGGTCCGACAATATCTATGTGGACACTGTCGAACCGCGCGTCTGGGTGGGCGAAGGTTCCCAATGGTGTTACCGTGTGACGGTGGATCTTTGCGCGCTGGCATTGTAAGCAGGTGCGGTTAGGTGTCGGGCTCAGGCTGAGGCCTTTGGCGACGATGCTCTTGGTTTCCCAAGGTTCGTGGGCTTTGTGTTGCACGCACGGGGTTTGGTTGTACCGTTGCAACTTGCTAGGCTTCGGTTTTTCGTGGGTTTTGGGGCCGGCAGTTGCGGCGCTTTGAAGTGGGGTTTGTCGTTCGCAGCTAGGCTTAGCGGGGTTTGCGGAACCTCCGGGTCACCACTGTTGCGTTCCTACTGGGCTCGCGTGCGCGACGGGTAATAACGCGGAGAAGCAGGAACGTTACTAAATCATTTATTTAAAACCAAACCATTCTAACTGAACAAAGAACGTGGACGTCCGTCGATCGGCAGGGATCGAAGGTGATGTCTCGCGCCTGTCTGTCTGTTCCTTCGATCCTCGCGCATCCACCGAGCTCCGGTCCCTCCTTTTCCTCCTCTTCAACTTGTCGCTCCCCGAGGCCTGCAGGAGCTTCGGCGAATGTTGTTTTGGCAAAGGGCACGTGCCGCCACAAACATTTAGTCTAACGTGGTCAATATTGCTTTTCTCTAATCTTACATGTCCCTTTTCGCTGCATACCTCTTGTTTACAGTATCCCATCCTTTTTCAAACAGATATTTTTTTATGAAAAAAAAAAATCTGGTAATGTGGATTATTAAATATAAAAAATGATCGACATAGGAAGCTTGCGACGACGTCAGAACAACCAAGAGCTGGGCTAGAGCTCCCTGTTCATTTGCCTCCGTCACCGAGCGAGTCGGTCGTCAATCTCTCTTCGTTCCGGCTCAGCCGACCCTACCGACGTGGCTTTGTTCCTTTTCCATGTCAATTTTGCGGACCCGATCCGCCACTGTGGATTCTGATGAGCCTTGCAGCAACAGCAGTAGGACAACTAAACCCAGAACACGACAGTTTTTAATCAATTGAGGTTTGGGGGGAGAGAGAGGCACTAAAAGTAGACGTCCTGCATTCTCACATTTAGTTGATTTGGGTTCAAAATAAAATAGAACAAAAGTAGCAAGGACATGAGAGTAGACAGGACAGGCGCACGTTCCCTTTGCTCTAATTTAATTTGTACCTAGATATGCACCGACCAAGCCAGCAGCGTTCTTTGAGCAAAAAAAAAAACAAAAATAAAAATACTTAAATAATACTTGTTGTTTCAGCATATATACGATGTTTCTAAAAATATTTCTTGTCAAGTGAAAACAATAGACGTGACATTTCGTGTTCAAAGGGCGAGATTCGTCAAGTCCTAGCATCCACGGCTGTCCATCAAGATGAAACAGTGCTGCTGGACTCTGCTTGGGCAAACGTTCTTTTTTTTTTTGTTTCTTTTTATTTTTGTTTCGATCACGTTTTTTTTTCTGACTTTCTCTGTTTTTCTCGCCTCCGAACAAACAAGTCAGCCATTAGAAAAAAGGCAGTTTGAGAGTACAGCGTGTGCTAACGTACTGACCAACAGTGATCATTTACCTCGCATGTGAGTACTCTATTTCGATCTCATTCCTGAGCGCGTATGTGACTACATAATTTGCTATAAAGTGGTGTGTGGAATAAAACTTCGAGAGTACCGATTAAAAGTATACGTATATTTCTTCTTCTGTCCCCGCTTCCGCAGCATGGCTTCTGATGACTATTTTATGTTTTAAAGCAGATGACGCCGAGATGAACACACTTTTTTTCTTAGTGACTTCGAGCTATACAGTCTTATATTTGTTCAGATTCAAGATTAGTGTAAGTTTATGGTTTTGCGACTAATTTTTTGATTTAACTGATGTTGTCACTCATGAAAAGATATGCAGGGGCTATAGTGGTGCCGTGCGTTCATGTCATGCAAAGAACAAGCTGATTTTTGTTTTTCATAACTGTTCTGCTGTAACCGATAGCTCAAAATATGTCTGATGTTGCCTACGATTAGAGGGTATTAAAATAATTTTAGTAGCGTGCCAGTTTTTTTACCGTGCGTATATGAGCTAGAGTCAAAGTTCGCGAATGAAAGCGTGGACGTGGTGTGGCGTTAAGCACCTTGTGCTGAGGAAAGCAAGCATGTATTTGAAGCGACTTGACCTCCTAGCGCTGTGCAAGCGCTGACCGAGCACCGAAATGGCATCGTCAGGTGATATGCGGCTGTTGTGTCAACAACTGTCACGCGGTCGTCAGGTGATAGGCGACTTATGCGTCGACGACGGTCGCGCTGTTTACGTCACGACCTTGCACCCCCAAAAAGGAGTAGATCTAAAAAAATAAACGTTATTTTTCGGCTGAACTGTCGCCTCGTCATCATTATTAGAGTATCTATAGACCCTTTACAAAAAACAGCGCCATCTGTTGAACGCAGCGGCAATCAGCGTCAGCCGCCACCTTGCAGGGTTGGCGGCGGCAGCGCCGTTACGGCATTCCACTTGGAGAGACGCGACGTAAACAAACATAGCACCGACAGGCCGGAAACCCCGAAGTGGACGCAAAAAAGTCCCCTACGACCACTAGCCGACGCCAGCATTGATGGCATTCCCCTCGGAGATACGCGACATCAAGAAACAGCACCGATTAGCTGAAAACGCCGAAGCGGACAGCAAAAAATCCGGTGAGACCGCTGGCCGACGCGATTACTTCGATGACATTTCCGTCCGAGAGACGCGCGACGTCAAGAAACTGCGCCGACATGACGAAAACGCCAAAGCGGACGCCAAAAAAGTCCCTTACGACCGTTGTTAGCCGACGCGAGCAATTCGACGACATTCCCCTCAGAGAGACGCGACGTCAAGAAACAGCGCCGAGAAGCCGAAAACGCCGTAGCGGACTCCAAAATGTCGCCTACGACCGCCGCCGACGCGAGCACTTCAACGATATTCCCCTCAGAGAGACGCGACGTCAAGAAACGGCGCCGACAACCCGAAAACGCTAAAGCGGACGCTAAAAGGTCCCCTACGACCGGTAGCCGACGCGAGCACTTCGACGACATTCCTCTCAGAGAGACGCGACGTCAAGAAACAGCGCCGACAACCCGAAAACGCCAAAGCGGACGCTAAAATGTCCCCTACGACCGATAGCCGACGCGAGCACTTCGACGAAATTCCCCTCAGAGAGACGCGACGTCAAGAAACAGCGCCGACAGCCCGAAAACGCCGATGCGGACGCTAAAAAGCCCCCTACGACCGCTAGCCGGCGCCAGCACTTGGACTACATTCCTTTCAGAGAGACGCGACGTGAGGAAAGAGCGCCGACAAGCCGATAACGCCGATGCGGACGCCAAGAAAGCCCCCTACGACCGGTAGCCGACGCGAGCACTTCGACGACATTCCCCTCAGAGAGACGCGACGTCAAGAAACAGCGCCGACAACCCGAAAACGCCAAAGCGGACGCTAAAATGTCCCCTACGACCGGTAGCCGACGCGAGCACTTCGACGAAATTCCCCTCAGAGAGACGCGACGTCAAGAAACAGCGCCAACAACCCGAAAACGCCGTAGCGGACTCCAAAATGTCGCCTACGACCGCCGCCGACGCGAGCACTTCAACGATATTCCCTTCGGAGAGACGCGACGTCAAGAAACAGCGCCGACAACCTGAAAACGCCAAAGCGGACGCTAAAATGTCCCCTACAACCGGTAGCCGACGCGAGCACTTCGACGAAATTCCCCTCAGAAAGACGCGACGTCAAGAAACAGCGCCGACAACCCGAAAACGCTAAAGCGGACGCTAAAATGTCCCCTACGACCGGTAGCCGACGCGGGCACTTCGACGAAATTCCCCTCAGAGAGACGCGACGTCAAGAAACAGCGCCGACAACCCAAAAAACGCTAAAGCGGACGCTAAAAGGTCCCCTACGACCGGTAGCCGACGCGGGCACTTCGACGAAATTCCCCTCAGAGAGACGCGACGTCAAGAAACAGCGCCGACAACCCAAAAAACGCTAAAGCGGACGCTAAAAGGTCCCCTACGACCGGTAGCCGACGCGAGCACTTCGACGGCATTCCCCCCAGAGAGACGCGACGTCAAGAAACAGCGCCGACAACCCGAAAACGCCAAAGCGGACGCTAAAATGTCCCCTACGACCGGTAGCCGACGCGAGCACTTCGACGAAATTCCCCTCAGAGAGACGCGACGTCAAGAAACAGCGCCGACAGCCCGAAAACGCCGATGCGGACGCCAAAAAGCCCCCTACGACCGCTAGCCGGCGCCAGCACTTGGACTACATTCCTTTCAGAGAGACGCGACGTGAGGAAAGAGCGCCGACAAGCCGATAACGCCGATGCGGACGCCAAGAAAGCCCCCTACAACCGGTAGCCGACGCGAGCACTTCGACAACATTCACCTCAGAGAGACGCGACGTCAAGGAACAGCGCCGACAACCCGAAAACGCCCAAGCGGACGCTAAAATGTCCCCTACGACCGGTAGCCGACGCGGGCACCTCAACGAAATTTACCTCGGAGTAACACGAAGCAGACGTTGGTAAGGTCGCACAGAACGGAAGCACCGACCACGCCATGCAGGAGCGAGGTAAATAAGAAAGTATCGTTGGAGAGAGCAGCACCTACAGCCGCACGCGCGTCCGGGCGTCCGGAACAACCCTGCAAGATGGTGTCGGCCGCCCAATGTTGCGGCACTCGTTTAGCGGATTTTCACCGTTGCCAGATATTTTGAAAGGGGTCTATATAGGATTTTGTTCCGACGCCGAAGGTTACCACAAGCGCTGCAATGCTGTTTTTGTTTTCTTTGCTTAGTACTGGTTCATTCAGTCTACATAAAATAAACGCTTTATTATTAGCTAAAAATGTGTTTGTAAGTCTTGCTGGTGCTTTGTTGGTGGAAGTGTTTTCGATTTGGAGGTGCATCTACAAGTACATAGACTCGAGATCATACAACTATCTAGCTAGAAAAAAACAAAACAAAAAATAGAGGAGTGGCCAAATGTGGTTAGGGTTTTATTGACGTATGTATTTATTCGGTTCTCTGCTCGAAAGCAGGGCGATCGAGTCTGATACAATCAGGTTGGAGACATAAAATTAGGAGCATGTAAATCATCACTTAAACATGATTTATATGGTCTTTAGTTCAATTCCGTGTTTGATTAATTTTATTGAAATGAAAATAAATTCAAATCAAAAGTTACGCGTATTTTTAATTATATAATGAGTCTTCTTTTTTTTTGTGCATATAATTATTTAAAACTTAAATGCATGAAACACGTTTCTTGATAATTATGACAGGTTGTATTTGCGTTTCCACATTCCTCGATATGCCAATTGTGTTCCGTTATGTTGTAGTAAGTCAAGCTTTATTTCTGAAAATAAGAACTGCAAACAGAACACTGAAATATAGTGGCACCCAATACTTTCAGTTCAAATAAGATTTTGCAAGACGAAATGATTCTAATAATATGTCTTGACTTCTTGTAGCATTTGATCTATATTTAAAATCTATTCAACTTACTCTTCCCTCTCTAACAAGATAATATGTGGTATTTTCTCTAAAACATTTACCTTACAAGTAGTAAGCTCTTCTTACAATTTATGAAAAAAATATCACCGGTTCTGCCATATAAAAATGGTACCCGTAGCATGCGAGGTGACCCAGCGCAGTTCGTATAGGTTGAGCAAACTATTTTACATGCCTTTCTCATTCTGCCATCTACATTACACTCCATATTAATTGCTGCCCGGTTACTAAGTAGCTCGTTCTCAACAAAAGCCGCAGGAAATGCATTGTCGCCCGCCACCTAAAAACGAGTTTTGAACCGGTTTGAACCGGCTCGCTCATGGCGGAACAAGTAACGAAACCGATATTTCGGATGTGTTACTGATCCGAAACGAACCGGAACAAAACACCAAGACGCTTAACCCAAACCCGAATAGAACCTGATAATGACCGGTTCGACACCCCGGTATGGATCACTTAAAGGGCAACGAATTCCGTCCATTAGATCTTCCCCCGCTTGGTACTGTTTCGGAGAGTTTGTCACTTCGCTTAAGCTTGGTCCTATAAATATTTAAACAAACGTAAAAAAAAAAAAAAACAGTAGCGATGAACGTCATGTGGCTTCATATGACTTGTTTAGTAACATCTAGTTGTATTTTTGTGTTGTATAAATAGTAGCGCTCACGTGTTCTCGGTAATATGTCACTTAATTTTGAATAAATATACAACGTAGCACATGAAACTTTCTTTATCACACCAAAACTATGAATGATACGAAGTATTTAATATCATGCAATGTGTTTTGCCCGGTTGATACACAGCTCTATAGATATTTTATGAAAATATTTCTTTTTTAAATTAACACATAACATGTTTGTAGTCACTTCGTCGAGATTTTGCAAGCTATATTAATGTATTAGGTTTCCTTCACTACATTATATTTCCTCTTGGCTGGTTAAATACACTCTGAAGATGTTCATTTATCATACATACCTACGAACTGCAGTTACTCGTGAGAATCCAAAGTATTTCAGCATGTATTCTGGTGCTTCGCATATTTAGGGGCACCCACGAAGGCGTGAATTTTAAACAGCGCAACCCAAATAATCTATGAAGGCTCCACTCTCAATTAATTGATGATTGATTTATCGCTCTGTCTTCTCGACTTCCTATGACTTGAATATGTAATTTTTGTACTTGAAAACCTTGTTTTCAGAAATATAAAAAGCAACAAAAAAGCACGCCGGTCGATCAGAATTTATTTGAAGTACGTTATGTTAAACAAAGACCGTTCTTCCTCAGTCACTATTCTCCGTAATTTTTCACGTGTAGCTACTTTTTTATGCACACTCGCGTTGAAGGGAATGGGTAACCACTGTAATAAGGAAATGTTATTTTCGACGCGATATATCGACGGATGTGGCCTTATCGTGGCGTTTCTGATGGCAGGAAGGGCATCAAAGGCGTTCTGAATTCCACAAACTTCCAAGGTACAAATCACTTGAAGGACAACATTTGAGCATATTAGAGCTTTCCCCATTCGATCCTCCTTCGGTGTGTTCATCGCTTCGCTCGAGCGTGGTTAATTAGTTAGGTAGTGAATGTATTTGCGCCGGCACACAAAAAAAAAAAAAAAACAGCAACAAAAAAGAAACCGCAAAACAGTAAAGGTACTAGTTATGAGGCTTCATATAATTTCCTTGCTAACTACCAGTTTTTCTTGTATTTTGTATTAATAGTTGCATTTAAAATCAATTTGTCTCCGACTGGGCACCAACCATACCAGAACAAAGTACTGCAGATACGAATACAGGAAACTGAACGCAAAACACATGAGGTAGCCGAGATACATGGAAGTACTGCCATAGCTTGACCTGGGGTCATTGCCCATACTTGGACTAAAGGCAGGAAAACAGTACAATTTGGTTAAAAATGTGCGACACAGTGCCATCCGACACAGTGACATCGCATGGCAGAAAAAGCAGCAATGATCAAGCAATATTGACCCTGCCAGAAGCAACACGAAGACTCATCGAAAAATATCAAGATGTATTCACAAGAAGAGGCAGACTCCCTAGACTCCACAAGATTGTACTGCGCGATAATGCTCAGCCAAGTGCTTCAGCACTCAAGCAAATACCCAACGGATTGTAGGATCAGGTGAAAGCTGAACCGAAGAAAGTGAAAATTGAAAACATGTTTGTAAAAGTGACTTGGCCCATAACTTGTGTCAGTCATGTCGTCATCATTACGAAGCGAGGCGGCTCCCTCCGTCTATATCTGAACTCACGAAAGCTGAATGAGAACATCATGCGTTCGTATCACCATACCCAAACACAAGAAACCCTCCTTGACAAGCTGCAGGATGTAACTGTCTTTACATTTGTGCGATGTCTCACACCTATTTTACCACCTGAAGCTGGATGAAGAGAGCCCAAAGTTGTACACCTTTGCAACTTCGTATGGCAGGTACCATTTCTCGGTTATGCCACTTGGTCTCAAGTGTGCGTCAAAAGAGTTTCAACGCACAATAAAGGAGCTGCTCGAGAATGAAGAGGACACCAATCCCACTTCTGACATAGTGTTATGTTTCTTTGGTTTATGATCAGGACGGTTTAGAATGGATTACATGCGGACAACGAATTTAATGACTTATCGGCTGGGTTACATCATAGAGTCATTATAATGTGTACTAGAGGTTCAACTGGCGCTCCTGTGCTGATGCAAAATAAAGCAGACAGCAACCAGTTGAAAATCGGCTTCCGGTAATGCATTTCTATAGGAAAATGTGAGTGCATTTTCCCCTTGTGCTTGATTATAAAAACAAATATCCCGAATAATTGGTACGTACTAGGGAAATTGGAACATTTCTCAGTCAAACAGACGAAATAATTGGTCAGTTACGGTGTTTTACTTTCAAATTCATTGCATTAAATTCGTCGCTAAAACGGGTTCGTACATGTATTTACGTGTACTGTAGGACACTGTTAGCGCAAACACGACGTCGGCGCTCTTCAGCATGGGGAATATAGGTGCCGAATGAACGAAGGACATCTGGAAAACCAAGAGAGACGGCAAGAACTACGCAGTAGCACTGCATTAGTACTCCCTGTGCATGTACGATCAAAATAAATTGAAGGCCACGTAATATTGTCCTGCGTGACAATTGATGAGGTGACGAAAACTGAAGCAAACTAAACGTTTAATATTGCGAAATCGTGTCAAAAACAAAATAAAAAAATGCTAGCGTGGCAGGCGTCCAATGCGGCGAAACAGCAGGATTGAACGCTGGGGCGAGACTGACTCCGGCTCGCCACGCAGAGTCCCTTATGTAGACGCGTGGGCTTCTGGAAAAATCGGCGTAGAGGTTTCGGTGCGTAGAACATTCTAACCTCGAATGAGCCCAACAGGGTTCTCGAACTCAACAGAACGCAACATTTACAAAAATTAGAAAAGGGCACGTCCGCTCCGAGGCATCAAACCTCGAGCGCTATGCGTAGGATGCAAAAACGATAACCATTCGGCCACGGGCGCGCTTGGCCGGCGACGCGAGTGGCATTCCTCCCCACTTTTAAAAGAGCATCATGTCGATGCAACTTGCAAGAAAACAAAATAGCAAGACAAACAAAAGAATGCGAAAATACGGGGGCTGGTAAAACACAGTCCTAGCAGGCGTAGCACGGGATCACCGTCCGCAGTCTTATCATGTGAAGTGCGGCTTGAGGCGCACGACGTGGGCGATTTGAGGCCGTGGTGGGTGTTGCGATGATGTCCTAGTCCCGTCGTGCATCAGCTCGTAATTGAGATCTTCCAGGCGTCGAAGGACCTTGTATGGTCCAAAGAAGCACTTTTAAAGCTTTTCGCTGAGGCCACAACGTCGTATCGGTGTCCACACCCACACCCGGTCTCCAGGCTGAAAATGAACGTCTAGACGACAAAGGCTGTAGCGGCCTGCGTCGCTACGTTGCTGGTCTTGGATTGCTGGACTCGGGCGAGCTGGCGGACTTCTGCTTGTTGCACAAACACCTGGACGTCGTCACTTCCATTGCCAGCTGGCTCGTAAGGTAGCATGGCGTCAAACATTGTAGTCATCTTGCGACCATGCACCAGCTTGAAAGGTGTAATACCCGATTCACACGGGCGGTATAAAGGTACCTTTAGCATAGGTTCCTATTGTAAAGGGAGATGGAGTTCGTATTCACAAGGCGCACTAAGTTCCTCTTGTTAAAGGAGGGTTACAGCTACAGGGAGTAGCCTCGGACTCATGAATTCCAAATAAAAATAATGTTTGCGAGGCAAAGATTATAAAGTAAACGTGAGCACAAACCTGATGGAAGACGGTAGCGACAAATTTCTACTTGCGACAGCGGGCAGCAGCGGTGGACCCGAACGCAAGGGCGGCTGTACGTGCTTTGAGTAGTGAGTACACTCTACTTTGAGTAGCGACGACGAGTCGTCCGCTTCGCCTGCACAGAGCATTTTTGTGACCATGATTTCGCCTGGTGGAGCTGTGAACTTGGGTGCCAGCACTAGTGGCACCAGTAAGAAAGGCCCTTGAGTTCACTGGTCCTGAGGGGGAAGAGGGTGAAACATGGTTGCTAATTCGTCTCTGGGAGGACAACATCGGGAAACTCCGGCGACAAAGGAGGAACTCCGGAGTGTACGAGACGATCCGCCTCGGTTTCGAGAAGCTCTATATTGAGAAGACCCAGAGGCAGCCGCAAAGAAGTAGCAGAGAAAACTCGGGGAAACACGGAGAGTGTTCAATCACGTTTTGCACGTTGTGTACCTCCCCCCTTTGGATTAGATCACACGGCGGGCAATTCGGTCACACGAGCGAAACATTCTAGAGAAAAGCTGATTTTTTACTAGCACCATGCACTAAAATCAATAAATTAATCTTTTCGTTTTAAAACTACATATTCCACTTTTAATAAAGTAAAGAATGTGTCTCAAACCTGTTTAGACCAAAAATTATATGTTGCTCGTTCGGGCCATCCTCGGTGCAATAAACATCAACCCTACATACTCCGTTTATTTGCCGTGTGATACCGACCACCTTTTGATACAGGTACCTATAGCTAAGGGACCTAAGTTACTGGTCCTTTAGGTAGCCAGTATGAATGGGGTATAACACCAGTGGTCTCTTGAAGCGATGGTGTTACGTATGTTACGAATGCAAGTAGTAAACGTTTGTGTAAAACAAACTTTTGCTACTTAAATTAGTAATGTAAGTAATGTGTAAGTCGCTAAAATTTGTATAAAACAAACATTTGATACTTACATTTGTCTAGGAAATACACCCACTTCAAAAGGGAGATTAAATACGTACATGAAGAGTAGAGACATTATGTTGATGACATATATATTGAGACTAACTTGTATTCCGTCAGCACGACAACTTGAGCTATTCTTAAGTCGAATTTGTACATCACAAACTTCTAAGCTTAAAATTGGCTCTAAAAACAGAATTTCGGTTTATCAGTTGAATATATTTTTAAAAGTCAGAACCATTGACACTGCCACCTAGATTTGTGAAATGGTAATTAAACACAGTTGTTAAATCTTGACCTTTAAGTGAACTCCTTTATGCAGCAACGTTTCGATATCGTTTGATACAGGAGCAACTTTAACCAACGAACCTAGATGGCTCCACATAACATCTGCACGACCATTTTGCTGCGGAAGAAAAGAAAAGCATGGTAGCTTTTTTTTTATTTCTAGTGTTTTATTTAGGTTGTTCCGGTAGGACTTAAAGTTCCGAAGAACGTCCGGGTCGCGGATTTCAAGAAATCGTTCGTATAGTGCATCCTTCGTGCGAATCACTTTGAACATAGCACAGGCTAACCATGGCTTTCGAATCTTTTTGGATTTTTTTATGAGTTCATACGGAAAGCAATGTGTATACAATAAACTTCTTTCGAAATTTGAAGCACCCCGTCGCGGCGAAGTGCCACGCAGTACACTCTGGGAAGTAGTAGAATACTCAGTTTCGGTTTCAATTGGGAAGCTTCAGTTCATGCTATCACGCCGTGACCGAATGAGCTGCTTTTGTTTTTGATTATCTCATTCCACGAATGCACATTACTCTCATTCTGGAGCGATATGGAAGCGTGACCAAGGCACTTTTCTTCGTGTTCGACATGCCGGATATTGATCGTGCGTATGCAAACGTAGTAAAGACGTGGCTTAGTCACCTCAACCCACGATTAAATCTTTGAGCTCGATATCAATAATCCTGTCTAGTACCCGTGAACCAGAAATCAAATTTGATCATTTTGAGCCCTACGCGTGTTTTGCTTTCCAAACGTTCGGTTCTTGCTACTGCAATGGGCGAAAAACAAGCCGAATCCTCACAGGAGTCTCAAAGTTGAGCCCAACGTTGGCGCACGAACGTCTAAGGAAACAAATAAATTCGACCTCACTACTGCATAAACGTTACTATGAAGTCTTCTCGTGCCATAATATATCTCCCACTCAAAGTTTTTGCTGATTGGAGATTAATCTTTCGCAAACGCTGAGATCAGCTAGTTACGGTGGAGGCCCTAGCAAGCGTCCCATATTCCTCGCTAAGCCTTTTTGGACGAGCTTTGGCCGAAACCCAGGAACTGTGTCTGAATGGTGTGTTTGAAATTATCTCGGTATGCTCAGTCAGGAAGAAAACGAACACATAACAAATCGTATGGCCATTAGCAACAGTCAAATGCGCTTTCAATCCTTTAGTTCGTTTGACGCACCGGATAGGGGTTCACACCCGTATTCTTGCCGTCTGGCGAACGGTGCGACATCCTTCATGCAAGTGCTCGACTTTTGCTTTCTTAAAAACGGTTTTTATGTAGGAATGGGCTTATATGATTGCAGGATAGCTTCATGCGCATACGCGATAATGAATTAGTAGAATGCGTGCAGGTGGGAACTCAACGTCGTGCAGTGCTGCGGGTCAGTACAATTAAGAGATACGAAGTGTGTTCGGTTTTAGCTTTTCAATGGTGTCTCCGAATTTTACCTCCGTACTCAAGCCAGGCGTATTAAAAAACAAAAAAAAAAACAGTAATTTCAAAAAGGTATATTTCGTCAATAGACGAACAAATCAACTAACAATCTTTCTGACCAGCAACATTAATGTAAGTTGCGAGCTCGGTGTACGTGTACTTATTGTTTGCTACAGCGTGTTGATTCGTAGACAAGCAAGATCCCCAAGCTCTGCAGCACAGAGATTTCCAGCACTGGCTCGTTCACATACCTCGAACTGCTAACAGGAAGCCTCGAGAACAAAAGTACAACAAGGATGTCTCAAGACAAACTGTACGTAAGGTTCGGGCTTGTGCTAAGGCTTCGAGGTCTGGCCATTTAGGTTAGTTTAGAGACAAAAACGATGCGCCTAGGACAAAAAAAAAAACAAAAAAAAACGAGATAACGGTTGTTAATAGTCCATGCTCTGTGAATGATCTCTTGTCGACGTGTCGATGGAGACCGAAACCATGCCACTCCCCTCCCTGGCCAACTAGTTCCCAGAATACTACACACTAAACGAAAATATACCCAGATGGGAGCATATCGCTTGTCCTCTAGCGCATTCCCTTCTGGGAGTTTGATATACTCCGCGGGATGGGAGTTCGGAGTTGACTCCCATGCAGGCCAGAGGTTTTTGGGGGGTGCAAGGGGGTAAGTACAGAACTCCCATCGGTACGGGAGTCTGTTCGTGGAACAATGGGAGTATCAATTTACTTCCATCAAAGTGTTCCTAGGTGGACCCATGGGCGTATTCTTTCACATTCTTATGGGAGTTTTTACGTGGACTCACGGGAATATTCCTTTACATCCACCTGGGACTCCTTACGTGGACCCACGGGAGTATTGTTTCACATCCATATGGGAACTTTTACGTGCATTTATTGGACAATTTTTTACATCCATTTGGGAGTTTTTACGTGCATTTATGGGACTATTTTTTTCACATCCATATGGGAGTTTTTATGTGCACTTGTGGTACTATTCTGTCACATCCATATGGGAGTTTTTACGTGCATTTATGGGAGTATTCTTTCACATCCATTTGGGGGTTTTTACGTGCATTTATGAGACTATTTTTTCACATCCATATGGGAGTTTTTATGTGCACTTGTGGGACCATTCTTTCACATCCATATGGGAGTTTTTACGTGCATTTATGGGACTATTCTTTCACATCCATTTGGGAGTTACTATGTGGGCCCACGGGAGTCTTCTTTCACATCCTCCTGGGAGTTATGTGTACCTACGGGAGTATTCCTTCGCATCCACCTAGAAGTTTTAATGGTGATTTCTGAGAGCATTTTCTTGCTACCTTTAAGGGGTTTCTTCAAAGTCAGGAAGTGTGAAGGGAAAGGCATAAGCAGGTAGCATCATGCACGAAATAAATTTATTGCACACATTATGCACATTTCTTGCACACGTCGTGTGGCAAGAGCTCATGTTGCCTTGGGCACAAACTGGCTTATACCCTGTCAGACGGTCATTTAAATGGCCTTCCGAGCAAACTTCTTAAAATATCTGCGAACATGCGAACACTGAAGGGCACAGGCAGAGCCGAGATCGTGAGCTGATTCGTCGATTCTTTGAAGGAGTTCATTCTGAAGGCCATTTAAATGCCCGTCTGACAGGGGTATTTACTACAGTGTAGGGTACGCTAAGCTAACTGTGGTACACAAGCCTCAATCACTCTGTAGAAACTGACAGATTCCAGTACCTTCACCCGTGGCTTCATGTTGCAGTCCCCAAAACCATGCTCAGTGAAAGTCAGCATCTTATGTGCCTTCTTCACATACTGGATGTAGAAAATCCAGTAGGCGGCAATGAGATACGCTGCACTCTGATAGAGCCATACCATAAGGTCACAGGTTTTCCTTAATCAGTCCTAAAATATTTAAATAAATTATTTCAAGCTTTACAGAATTTTAAGACATAATATGAGAGTCAAATTTTCCACCTCAACTTATTTATATTAAACACCCCGACTGCCCCTTCTTGGACGTCGCAGCGTGCTCGGAACACCCTGACTGCTCCTGAGATGTCACAGCTTGCTCGTTATCTGTGGTAGCGGCAGATGGAATTACTCTTCCTGCAATCAGTCCTCTGTTGGCCATTCTCTTCCCTGCATAGTGCTGGAAGGGACCTGTAACCAAAAAAGCACAAGCGTTTAAGTTAAATGTACTGACCATCAACAGAACAGATGTTTCCGACGTCACCGTATGAACCTTGCAAACCAGGCGGGGAGTGGACTTCTCAAAAAGTGAATTGAAGACAGTTTCTTCAAAGCAATACCAATACTACCTACATTGAAAGTATGGTAAAAGGGCAGAATGTTTTCAAAGCAATACTGCAACGAAATTGTAGAGCCTATTTTATTGCCTAAATGTCAACCACGTTCTGGCCATACCATGCCATGGAGACACCAATTGTTTGCTCAAAAATACACGAAAACTTTATTTAAAACTAATGTCTCAGGAGATCGCCCGATATACATCGCGTTTGTGTCGTCTGGGTCGTCTTCAGTCAAGGCTACAGGGGGACTGGCGTGGCTGCGAGCTCCGCCACCCTATGGCGTGAATGCACCACAAGCTGGCCATTCGCTGTGTGCGTCCCACCACAAGGCTGGGACGCACACAGCCTGCCCCCATGTGCTGCTTTTTAGGAGTGAGTGACAGTCCCGCAAAAATGTCATCAAGCATGTAAAAAAGTTCAAAGCCTGAAAAATTGACAGCGTACTGCAAGCTTTTGAAAAGTCAGACCAATCAAAACGACCCATGGCAAAAACTGTAGGATACCTGTATTGCTGAAATTGAAATTAATATACATTTCTAGCAATTTACTCCTACAAACTATAATTTTCTTCGCTCTCACACAATCACTAGGCGAAAGTAGCAAAAGCCCTTCCATTATCATAATTGTGTGCACTGCAAACATGCAAGAGTTATCAACTTTCTGAGAAACATCCATACAGGATAGTTCACATATACGGCACAGAGCTAAATCAACAGTAAAACAGTGCTGACTTGAACTTAACTTAGCACTGATACAGCAGTGTACCAGTGTCGGATCATTAACAAAGAGCAAAATCGGCACTATTCCCAGAACTTACTAATAGTACTGCTCTATCGTAAGGTTCCGCATCTGGGTGAAGCTTATCAATCACCGCATAAATTGGCTTCACAATGCATCGCGCTACAATTTACCACAGAGGCGCCTGAAGGTAATGAAAGAATCGCAGAAAAAAATTTCAAAGAGCAAACTTACCCAATTAAAAAGTAAAAAAAAATAAAAAAAAACTGGTTTTGTCTACCTATGGCATCCGTGTGCTATATTGCGCACCCTTCGACTGGCACAAAAACCGACAGATGGCGGCAACGGCACAGACACCTTATGGCAGCTCAGTAGCTCCACGGTCACGGCAAAAGCACACCACATGTAGCTGAAATTATTCCACGAACCATCGGTTTGATTAGTTTTGTGTCCATTTAATGTGTTTTATTGGGAGTGAAAAGAAAATAATGTTCTGACAATTATAGCACCGAAAACGTGTGCACCGTTTACGACTCAAAATGGTTGTCTGGTTTTGGTGCGACTGGGCGGCTGCTGAGGAAAAAACAGATTTTAATCTCTTGCAACTGCTTAGAGATGGTAGTGCCGCTGCGCAGTTAGTAAGAAGTTTCACGAGGCTTCAAATCCAGTTTTTAGCCTTACTCTGGAAAAGAGAGGATGTAGGTGCGCACCCCCTGGCGAGCGAGATCGTTTCCAACTGCTCACAGGACATTGCCGCATCTCGCCGTGCGAGACTGTCCTGACCACAACCGAACCCTGAGGCTGAGAGTCTCTGGCACAAGCACAGAGGTAGGTGCTGCTCGCTCTGCGGTACAAGTGCTTGTAGAGTTCCTGTATAGGCTCCCTATTGCAGCCAGAATTCCGTGTTCATCCCCGTAGCGCCGTCTTTCCTGCACGGCATGTTGATCCTGCTCCTCACGTGACTGAATTCGGCGAATATCGGCACCGCACGTTCAAGGCGCCCTCAAAAGCAAGAGAAAGTACGCCGGGGCGCAGACAACGTCTACTTTTCTGCACAGCATTTGAGTCTGCTCCTCCCGTGATTCGGCGAATAGCGGCGCGGCGGCACGTGGAAATCAGACGCGCAACTCTGGCTCCCGTAGGGAGCCTATACATGAACTCTAAGTGCTCCGAGCTTTCAGCACCACCTGTGCTTGCTATGGAGACTTTAAAAGCTCCCTCCAACATGCAAGTCGTGAATCGCTGGGCTTACACGGGGGCCGCCCTCTACCGAGCAGCTCAGCTATATTCAGTGCACTTATGGCAATGAAAGCTTGTGTTGGTTCTCAGAAGAAAAATGCGGGCAACACTTAGGACCACATCCAATATTGCTCCCCGCCGATGAGAATGACCACCACCTAATTCTCAGCAGTTCACCCGCTCCCGCAATGAGCGGCTTCACACAATTCTCTGTATGAAAGCACATTCACCATCTAGAGCAGGGGTCTCAAATTTATTCGAGTGTGGGGGCCAGATACGAACCCCCGAAAGGAAGAGGGCCAACGGAGGCGAGAGAGGGGGGGGGGGAGGGGGGCAACATTTTGCTATTTTGGGGCAAAAAAAAAAATAATAATAAACAAGCAGTATTGATGTTTCACGGTGCAAAGCAGCTGATTGTCCCAGTGACACCGTGGAGATTTTTTAGGCAGTGAACTTTATGCTTTCTGCTTTTTTGTAAGCTCATCGATTTGCCCTCTTTGGTTCTTGTTTGCATATACGACTACTTTGGGCCCCCACTTTGTCATAAAAAAAATACAAAACACCACCATACCACGGTACTGGCAGTTTTCTATAGAACGAGAACAAACACACCATCCTTGCCCTGTCACACAATCTACTTGGCTCGACAGGCATAGAAAAAAGATTTCATGCAGCCGTTTTTGCTTTTTGAACATTTTCTATAACAGCATTATAGAAGAAGTTAGTGTATTTTAAAGGTACTGTCCAAAAGCTAGAAGCCTGGGCTCATGGCTTCATCTTGGGTCGTTGCTCCTGCTGTGCAAGAGTTCACGCAGCCAAGGTGCCTCCATGAGCAAAGAGCTCGCACTTGTATACCCAGTAATGGTATTGCCATTCCGGTGGATTTACATAAGCCTGAGAAGTAAGTATTAAAACAATACTTGGTCAAAAAAAGAAAGACATAATAGTGCAAAATGCGTACACAGAGCAGAGCTTTTTGTTCGAGCAGAAATGAATCGCAGCACAGCCTAATTAATGAAAATCTTGCATCTCAAACCAACACCCATGCTGTGACGGACAACATTGTCAAGGGCTCTGAATAGACCTTTTGCAAAATCCCCCAAGCGCCCCGGCCCGCGCGCGAGGAATTGTGGGAGAGATTGTCCGTCGCCTGGCTGCTCTGCCTTGAGATCACATTGCCTTTTCGCTTGCCTCCTCTTAAGAGCTGTTTCTATTCCGACGTTGAGCGCAGTGAACGCAGCGTAGCGCAGAACGCGCGCCTTTCATTGGCGGAGACCAGGAACTCGATATCTGTGACCAATCAGTATCAGTGCGCGCTGGGCTACGCCGCGCCCGTCGACGTTACGTTGAAGTAAAAACATACCTTTAATCCTCTGTTTTTCGGTTCCATTACCTATTTTTACCTATTCCAGTGTATTTTTATTGCTTCTAAGTGTTTCTATTCCCCTCAGCGCGAGCGATATTTCTTGTATAGATATAGTATTTGTGTCTTTATCTCGCCTTTTCGACGTGAGTTCCGACGGACATGCCGGTTAGCGAGTCGTTCCCCGGGCGAGTACTACCGTTGCTACCGATTCTTATCGCGCTGTTAGCTGTTCATTTTGGTTCATTTGACCCACGTGCAGTCGAGAGGAGCCGTTTATGAACACCCGTGCACATGTCATAGGGGTAGGCAGAGCTCTAAATCAACAATCGCGACGCGAGAGCCGAGTGCGCTGCGATTTGGCCGCCCGCGCTCGCTCCGTTGACTCGCACTGTAGCGTGTGCCTTCGAGTGCCCCTTACTTGACCAAGATATAGCACGCCACTTTGTCCCCGCAAAACCATTTGTCTGAATGTTTGCGAAGCTGAGGCATATGCAACGCTGCGGTGCCTAACAATTGCGTGCTGCGGCGCAATCCCTTCGGAAACGCCGACGGCTCAATGTCGCGGCTTGTTTGCGCTTATGGCATGCCTTCGTAATCTATCTGCTAAGCAGTTGTCAGTTGCCAACGCCCTTTTTTAAGTGCAGAGATCTGTTGCTGCGAATCATTTGTCCAAATGCCTGCGAAGCCGTAACACTGTTCGTCATATCCAACGTGCGGTGCCTGAAAAACTGCGCGCAGCGGCGCGAGCCCTTCGCAAGCGCCGGGCCCAACGTCGCGGCTTGTATGCGCTTATGGTATGCCTTCTTAATCTATCTGCTAAGCGGTTGTCAGTTGGAAACACCCTTTTTCAAATGCAGAAATGTGCTGTCACCCAGGCAGTCACCTTGAAACTCGTAGTTCCTTCGATAATTTTATTTCTCGAGTCAAGATGTCAGCTGATGCTCGAGTCAAGATGTTAGCAACTGACAACCGCCGAGGAGACAAATCTTGAATGCACGCCAAAGGCGCATACAACCCACGACGTTGAACCGCCGGCACTTGCTAAGGGCTCGCGCCGCTGCGTGCAGTTGTCAGGCGCCGCAGCGTTGGATATGCCGAACAGTGTTACGGTTTCGCAGGCATTCGGACAAACGATTCGCGACGGCTAAGCGGCGTGCTGTATCTTGGTCAAGTTAAGCAGCACTCGAAGGCATACGCTACAGTGCGAGTCAATGGAGTGAGCGCGGGCGGCCGAATCACAGCGCACTCGGCTCTCGCGTCGCGATTGTTGCTTCAGAGCTCTGCCTACCCCTATGACATATGCGTGGGTGTTCATGAACGGCTTCTCTCGACTGCACGCGGGTCAAATAAACCAAAATGACCAGCTAACAGCGCGATAGGAATCGGTAGCAACAATTCACCCGGGAAACGACGCGCGATGCAGTGTGTTGTCCGTCAGCACCCCCCGTCGAAAAAGGTGAAATAAAGACACAAATACAATATATATACAAGAAATATCGTGCGCAGAAGGGAATAGAAACACTTAGAAGCAATACAAAATACACTGGAATAGATAAAAATAGGTAATGGAATCAAAAAACAGAGAATTAAGAGGAGACAAGCGACAAGGCAATGCATCTTAAGGCAGAGCGGTCAGGCGAGGGACAGTCTCTCCCACAATTCCTTGCACGCGGGCCGGGGCGCTTGGGAAAATTGCAAATCGTCTATTCTGACCATTGGGTCCTTCCAAGACGGTTCAAAAGCAGGATACACAAATTGAAATCATCCGTTACTTAAGTAGTGAGCAAATGCACGCTCGTTTACCATCTTGGGGCAGTCTTGGGCTGAAAAGGTCAGATGGGGAAGACCCTGGCAGGACCGTGACAAGCTGGC